>CVRE01178741.1:2483-12570 GCA_001179765.1 Crepidotus sp. BD-2015
GAGAACAGCATGCCGTCACGCATATCTTGCTCGATTCCATTCTGGGAACGGGACCCTGGCTCCCTCATGTCATCTGGCATCGACATCGTTTTTTTAGGCACGAAAATAGGCAGGATGTAAATCAGGTGTGAAGGAAGAGCAAAAGGAAGCTGGAAGGAAAAAGATGGTATGTTCATAACCCGTTTTCGTCCCTCCGCCCTGACTGGTGATAAAAGGACGCCCGCGATGAGGCGATCCTACAGAAATGTCACTCCCATTCGACATGGCTACACTCCAAGTCCATAATGCGTCAAGCATTACTATCTACCACACCCGCCCGGTAGGCTCATTATCTTTCATTTTGACGCTAGACTCAATTGCATCAAAGTTCTCGGCGGCGCGTTTGCCTCTAGGATACCTGAGCGACACCCACGTCACGGCGCGCTTCTCGAGGCGCCGGCGTCGTTATAATATCACGTTGATCATCCGCCGCCTCCGCCATGCAGAGCGGAGCATTCTCCACCGCCCCCAGCATGTGGCGGTCTTGGTAAGTGGCTTCACAAAAGGTAGGAATTCAACACACTTATGTGATCACCCAGGATGTCTATCAAAACGCCAGAGGCGATCTTCGCATCTTGCATGTGTACCCCAATGAAGTAAGTCATTGTCTCCCTGACCCTGCCGCTCAAAGCTACATGCAATTGATCATATGTATAGTGAGTACTCGACGCAGGTGGTGGGTCATACAAAAAAAATGTATTAATACAAATCATGCTCTGGTTCCAAGATTCAAATGCATGCCCTTTGCTCGCTCGTTCAATACTTCAAGAAAAACATCACCCGCCGTCTGTGTACGCATCATAAGTATCCGCATCGCCGATGATTTGCACCCCTTCGGTGGACGGCCGGCTTCGACTGCGACTGCGTTTCCGGATAGTGAGAGGGGCGTCGGCTTCGTGCTCCATTGTAGCTGAGTCGGGAGGCAGCGGCGGGGTGGGCACTCGGATAATTGGTACCGGTCCAGAAAAATCGCGCCCAGTAAGACGGGTTAAGGTCTTCATGTCTGAATCGAGGGATTGGTTCAGGTCAGATGCGGGGGAAATGAAACTCACCAATCGGTATGCGGCTGTCCAGGCAACGCGTAATCCTGGCACTGTCTTTCTTGTCTTCGGCCTTGAACTTGTTCTTGCAAGCTGTTCGGCTACGGCCAGGTAATACCAGAGAGATGAGCTCATAATTCTCGCCGTGTTGAGCCAAAGCCTAGAGAAGCGTCAATCCAGAAATATATCATTTCGAAATGAACGAACGTCGAAAAACAGTTCCGTCTCCTCTGCGCTCCAGCGCGAGCCTCGGCACTTCTTAGTGTATGACGCGGAGTTGACGAACTTGGTGTTATCTGATTCGACGACATGAACGTAGTTGGTGGTGTCCACTTCCTCCGTTCGATCGACGGTGAGGGATTCCTCGTCGATGATGGTCTCGCCGTTGGGTCCGATGCGCACTTGGACCGTGAAGCGGCTGGCGGTCAAGTCTTGCGAGTAGTCGAAACCGCTACCCGACGCATCGGTGATGGTGGGTCCTACTGGCTCGTCAGAGGAGCCCACAATCGTTTCCGCGGATTCCGCAGGAGCGGCAGCCTGAGCCACAGCGGCTGCTGAATTGGCATTCTCGCCGGCTTCCTCCTCTTCCTCCTCGACCCTTCCGTACTTCTTGTGCTCTGCGAGCGCCTTCATCCTCGCCCGTTTGTCTTTGCTCTGTTGCTTCCACGCCAGATGATTTCTCTGGATCTCTACAGCCTTGCTGCTGATGCGTCCCTGGCCGCTGTCGACGCACAGTTCGGCCATGGTTACCACAGTCGGGTCAATCTCCTCCCCAGGGTCCGCCTCCGGGTCGAATTCAGGCACCGTAGATTTCTTTCTTTTCTTCTTGGGAGGGGTTGACGCCTCAGCACCGTCGTCGGTTTTGGTCGCCTTTCGCTTCCTTTTTGATTTTGGTTTTGGCTGAGTACCGTCAGAGGGGTCCTCAACATCCTTCTTAGCCCGTTTTTTCCTCGCTTTCTTCGACTTTTCTGGACTGTCCCCTTCGACCGTGCCACCCTCCGAGGCTGCACCCTTCTTAACCCGGGCTTTCCGCGTTTTCTTCGGCTTTATTGAGGTTTCACCTTCAGTCGCGTCCCCTTCTAAAGCGTCCGCTTTCTTTCGCTTACGAGTCTTCTTCTTGCCTTCCGGCGGACCGTCTGGGGTGGGATCGTCTGAAGTGGGAACCAAGGTCGAGGGATTGCTCGGTGGAATAAGCTGGGACAAGTCTTCTGGAAAGTGAAAGTCGTCCGGGGGTAGCTGGAAATTGGGCAAGATATGGGCGTCGGTGGGAAGGTCCACAAGAGTAGGGGATGGCGCCGGAAGGTCTAGCGAAGGAGATGGAATAGTTAGAATGGGAGCTGCGCGAAACATGATAAGAGGAGGGGCTGGAGGATTGCGCGGCCGCGATGGGGCGTTCAGGAGGGCTGTGGCAATAATGGGTGGAGCAGCAATGCGGGAGCCCGATGCAATCACAACAGGTGCTGCCCTTTGGGCTGGTGCAGCAGGTTGAGAGGACTCGACGACGCGAGGAACCTCGGGGTCGAGGCCGCTCACAGGTATAGAAGCCGGTGGAGGCATGGACGGAGGGGGTATCGACGAGGTGGCTGAGGTCGATGCCTCTCCCGGAGGAGCGGAAGATCCATGGCTTTCCGCTGGAGTAGAAGCCTGTCGAGGCGCAGTGCTCGTCGCGCGTGCACGGGCTTTTGCAACAGGTTTAAATATCAAACCACCCTTTTCTGCGTCACGGGTCAAAAAATAATTTTCCAACGCATGTTATACCCTACGCACGGACGCGAGAAGTCATAGATAACGGAACCCAGAGCGCAAGCAAGTCAAGATGGCAGTAAATTGCAACAATGAGATGATTAGATAAGCCTAGCTTCCCTTCACCTGCCTTCAACTTGGTACATTGGACGCCGGCTCGACGGGCCCAACAAAAATATGGCACCAGATCTTCCAACAGGCAAGCACCCAGGATGGGAAAAGGATCTGTCGGACGATGATGATGAGCTCGGTTCTGTGTCGGAGAGGTAGGACTTCGTTTTTGTTGCGAACCGGACTTGTAATCGTCGATCTAGTTGTGTAGTGCTCCAGTCCTTGCGTCAATGTGAGCATGGTCTAGTATTCTCCAAGTCTGTTTGAGACCATAGTCAGCCAGGGAGCAATGGATGTATCATATTTTCCCGAGGTTTTCGGGCCGCGCGCGAGGCAAGCTAGACAACGCGTACAATCCCCCGCCTCATACAATCCAATCTCGCGGCCGGTGCCAGGTTGGAGTGGGGCCGCATGTCTTCGCGGAAACAAGCTTCTACGAAGTTCAATATCTGCCGCCTGCGCCAGCTGGGGGCCCATTCATCCACTCGTGGCAACCGCCGTACGCGTATGTACCTCACGGTCAACCGAATGCCCTTGAAGCTACCCCGGCACCGGTGGTGCAGCACACCACGTCGCCTCTGCTTTCCTCCCTCACCTCAGTTACGACCATTACTCCAGCTTTGATAAACCAAGTCAACTCTGCAGCAGCGTCCAATCCAACCCTCGCCAATTTGCTGCAGCTTGCCGCCGCTGGAAAAGCTAGCCCTGAGCAGCTCCAGACGCTTGGTCTCCTCATCCAATCCTTGGCCGTGCCTGAAAGTTCAGAAGCACTTTCGTCGGCAGCGAACTTGATGAAGTCCTCTGCAAAACCATATCCGCCTCCACCAGTCGCAGCGAACACGGCTGTGAAAGATTTCGATCTAGTATTACAATACCACGAAACCCCGTCTGAGCGATGGGTTCTTCCTCGCAGCCCAGTCATTTGCGAAAAAGTCGCCGATACTCGAGCGCCCACTTGGGATATTGTCCTGACATTGGCATTACAAGTCTCCAAAATATCCCAGACTTCGGCAGAAGCTGTAGATGCTGACAAACCGCCTCCGCAGATTGTCTCGCTCCGGCTTAAAAGACCTCCGCCAGCTCTATGGGAGACCATCTGGCGCTGGGTTGGCGGCGAGGAAAAACTGAAAGAGAATCGTATCATTTTGGATGAGTTGAAGGTATATCACTCTCTTCGTAAAGTGAATCTGTACTCACTCATCTTTCAGAAACAGCCACGGGTATACCTGGCGCATCAGCTGCCCCAAAATGCCCTCCTAAGTCAGCTTCAAAACGTGATACCTTCCTGTGCCGCCCATAGACTTTCCTGAGTGTTTCTTCAGGCTTCCGGTCCACAATATCTCATGAAGTCCATCAAGCCTGGCCCAGTGATCGCGCCCAAGCCTAAACGAAAACCCCCTCAACGAAAACCCGTGCAGCCTGCGGAAGCAGTGAATCCTCAGTCCACACCTCAAGCTTCGAGCTCTTCTGTTGCTACTGCAGCTTCTTCTTCACCCACGTTCAAGGTATCCCCGGTCCCAGGGAGTTTGGCTGGCACCCCGCCAGATCCAAAGCGAAGAAAAACTACCCACATAATACGTTGCGTGTCCTGTCAGCAAACCGATGTTCCGCTCATTCTTGGTGGGAGTTGAGCGAAATCATTACCCCTCAATGGTCAGCGTTAACTTGGTATCATTCTAGGATTTTGTCGGCCATGCGTTGAGTCCGGCAAAGCGGTGGCTGTGTATGTACCATCTACTACCACGCCAAGACCACAACAGTACACGTATCAAGCTCAATACGTCCCCCCTGCTACCCCGGTCCCAGCTACCCCCGTCCCAGCGAACGGTACTCCTGGGTCTGCTCCCAGCGTCACGAGAGAAATGATGAAAGCAAAACAATAATAATAAGCTGAACTGATTATACATGCTCCGATGTGATTAATGTACATTGTAGCGACTCTCGATAGCTTTAAGAAAATATATTAACGTACCATCCCGCCCACCACACCACCACCGCCATCTGTGTAAGCACCACACATAGCTCCGCAAGGACAGCCCACCACTGTATAATGATGCTCACCCAAAAAGGCAGTAACATCAGCCGCCGGAGATAGGGGAACGGGATCCCCACAAGCCAAAAGTGCGCCACGGAAGACACGGCAGCGCGCGCCTGCAAAAATGTGACCGCCACTGAAATAAGAAAAAAGAAGAAGAGGAATATCCAATGGCGGAGCGATCGCCTAGGGAACTTGTCGATGGCGTATCGCTTGGATTCGCCGGTGAACTCGTTGCGGTAGAGCGGGATGATGAGAAAGTGCTGAACGTCGTCGCCGATTGTTTTGCCGTACGTCCTCCAGAACGGAGTCACAGTATCCAAGAGGAACGTGAGCGCATCCATACCGATCTCCCATACATACTGGTATTGATCCTTGTAGCTCTCCTCCAACGCCACGATGGTTGAGATCTGAAAAGAAGACAGTCAGCCGCGTTGATCAAAGTGGAAGACAGGTATCACCTCGGGATAAATCACAGATGTATGGGACAGTGTGCCGTTGTACGCAGCTTTGACTTCAAAGTGAACAGCCTGCACAGTCTTCAATGCGTCGGACACTTCCGTGGCCCTCCACGCGATCTCCCGTCTCTGCGCGTCCAACGCCTCCAGCGACTCCATCAGCGCAGTGATCGGATGAGCCAAGACACTGTCCGACGAAGCAGTCTCAGAATCGGCGTGTGGCGTTCGGGAGAGAAATTGCCGGAAGATTTGGCGCTGGCGAGCCAGTCGGTGGTGGATATCGTCGACCGCTCTCCAGCTCTGGTATTTCCGTGTAACACCGGTCACCGCAGCAGGATCATGGCTGAAGGCTTCTACAAGCTCACGAGGAATTGCCTTGTGCGGCAACTTCAACGAAGCGGACAGCGAGGACTGGATCTGGTCGTATTCTCTGACTCCAGTAGCAATATGATTGAGCAGCTGCCGGACGCGGTTATTCTGGGCCATGGTCGCTTCCAACAGGCTAAAAATTGATTGAGAACATGCACACCGAAGAATAGAAAGTACACACTGCTTCTTGAGGTCATACTCTCGACTGGCTTGCTCTTCGTCGGCGTCCTGTTGGCGCCTCTGCTTAATCTGTAGCTCCAGATAGTCCTTGGAAGGCAACGATACAATTCGCTGAGCGAAATTGCGCCCGGTTGCAGTCGGGGGAAGATTGAGAGAGCCTTTATCAAGGGAAGATGACGGTCCTTCTCGTTGTATGACCTGATCATCAGGAATGGGGGTGAGTGGTTTCAGGTCAGTGGGCCGGACCGTGACACCAGATAAGATATCGCGGTTCAACGGGGCTGGGGGGACGATTGGCCGCTTTTTCCGGCCGCCATCGTCGGATTGTTCTGATAGCGAGTTGCGCGACGAGCCACCGCCATTTTCGCTCCCGCCTCGACTAGGTATCAGGTGGAAGTGGCTGGTCGTCGGCGAGACAATCTGGTGGGGAAGTGATGACCCGCTGAGGATGCTGCTGTAACCGGATTCGCCACTCTTGCGAGACTCTCGGTCCATTGACCTCCTTCCCGGTTCGCCGAGGGGTTCAAAGGAAAGAATGCGGCCCTCGAAGGATCCCTTCCGCGTAAGGGAGGGACCAAGAGAGAAGTACGAGGAACCTTGAGGTGAAGGGTATGGGCGAGATACAATCGATAAACTTGGCGACGAATTGAGTGACGCGATGCGATGATGGACCTGCGGCTGCGCGCGCGCGCGTTGGCTGTGGATGTATTCCTCCATGATCAACGCCGAAAGATGCCATGGAAGCCGGGCCACCGTCTTGCGTGATCTCCCAAGCCAAGTCAAAGGTTCTGAGTGGTCCAGGGCGGATTGTATCAGTTCCTCCTGGCTTCCGAACCAACGTGCGACTTTGAGAATATCGAAACCAGTTGGCAACGAAGGGGGGTCATAGATTAGCTTGTAGCGACGGCTGAGTTGGTCGGACGCGACGGATGCTCTCTCCAAAGAGCGAGGGGATGCTGTTGTTCTGATCTGAAGGATTTTTGCTAGCAGGGCAGCACTTAGAGATGGTGGGGCGAGATAATCGCACAGACTTACCTGCATACATACGTTCTCGGGTCTCGACAGCATCGTTTGAGGGGTGCTTTTCCTTGTCCTTCCGCTTGGAAATGGATATGGTCCATCGCCTCTCACCTCTGTCATCTTCCGACTTCGGGCCAGACCAATCTAGAGTGGTGCCTTCATCTGAGGACGTCGGTATAGGGTGCGTGGCATTGGTGGTGGAGGCACCAGAGTGAATCCGATTCGTGGGCGGAGCCTCTACTTCCTGAATGACGGGGATTGGAGGTGGCGGGAACGGAATGTCCGGAAAGGCGGCACGCAACGGCGAAGTCTTTGAATTGGAAGGAGGGGCCATGGTTGAGGCGGGGCTCGAGCTCGCAGACTTCAAGCGCGCTTCTCGTCTAGCTTTCAGCTTCAGCGCGCGCTGCACATCTTGCAGAATTCTAGGGTCTAGCACATATTTTAATGATTATCCGGGTTTCCGAAACTCGGTGTGGTTACTTGCCTTGGTGAGCTAGAGTCCAGGGAAATGAGACTGTGGATATGATTAGTGGTGGAGCCACGCACAGAGGTCGTATTCATCGGAGAAGAGGCTAATGCCAGAGTCTTCCATCACGGAACTCATGCCTTCACGCTGCGAAGCAGCGCCAAAACTTGCGGCGAGAGGTCTCCTAGACTTTGGATAGCCGCTAGGGAAGGAGGGCGCTGGATTGACGGAGTGAACGCGGCGTCGGCCATTGGAGGACGTTCCAGCGGAAGCGCCGTGCTGTGAAGCCAACGGGGAGCTGTGTCGGACGGGAGAGGTACGAAAGGGCCTGGAAGGCTCATTGCCGTCGGGGAAGTGTATTGGAATGCGGGCTGCTGGGGCGTGAACGATGTCCTCCGCCATGCATCGAATACGTTGCCTTGCCGCTCAAAATTCAAGCACCCAGGCTGTCAATCACATGTAATAATCATTCCTTTGCTCTTGCCACAACAATCTCCGTCTGCGAGGTCCATTTCTCGGATAAATATTCTACTAGCCATGCCTCAAACGCATGTTTTCTGCCTCGCGGTGAATCCTAGCAAACAGCGCAGAGACAGACGCATTTCGTCGTTTTGCTGGATCCCTCGCCGGTGGCTCATCCTCGATCAACGAGGAAAGCGACTCGGATCTCGCTCTCACAAAGGGATTGTAGCGAGGAAGGGGTGCGAGTCGTTTTGGAAGCGGCGGCGGCGGGTCTTCACGTGCTGTCGCAGGCAACTTCAGCGGAAATCTCGTTTGCGTCTGCGGTTTTGTGTCTAGTTGCGGAAACTCAAAACTTTGAAGGCGACCTGTTGCAAGTCACAACGAGTTGTGCCGGTGGCCATAAGATCAACTGACCTCTCTCAACGTTGTCAATCTTTGCCAGGGGCTCAACAATACTTGGGCGGATTTTGATGGCCTTCTGCAAGTCGTTGGAGGGGGAGCTCGGAGCCTGCTCGGCCGCCTTGGATGCGCGAGCAGCCTTCCGAGCTTTATTCCGACGTTGCGCGCGCAGTGCACGCTCCAAGTCCTGTTGAATCCGCTCTTCTACATACGAAGTCAGGCCGGTCGTCCCAGTGCACGACTATCAAACCCTTACCTTCCGCTTTCTGGACGCGCATGAAGCTGCTGCGGTCGTCGATGTACTCGTGGGCGTATTGCTGCTGCTGCGACGCCTTTACAAGTTGTATCAGCTGATGTTGCCGACCACTGGGCTCCATCGTGTTTCGGCGCATTCGAGGCTGACACCCATGATTGGGAAGAGGAGCTGTGTAACGGACAGTGGCGTAATGCATGGCTTGAGGTTGTACCCCGACTGCTCTGCCTCGGTTTATATATTTGGAAGCGGCTGCTTTGGCATTCCTAATCAAGAAGGACAATGTATCCACAAAGGTGGCCTGGCCACTCGGCTCTGTTTGTCCTTGCCATTGTTCTTACGATCCTGGAACTAACAGTACTTGCTTTCGCCGCAGCGCTAGCGATGTAACCTTGACAAACAACTATCCGTCAAGGGTCCATATGAAAGCAGACCGTAACTCAAGTCATACGTGACTGGAGTCTCGGCGGCCAGTATATGGTGTTCCCACTCCACTTTGAACGCCTTGCAATTGACCGACAATGCAATGATGCATATCTATCTCTCAAGTACGCATCACCGTATACAGTAACCGTTTGAGACCCGGAGTGTGCTCGTCAGCAACAACTGAACCTCGAATTGGCATGCGCGATTTGAGGCCCAATATTGGGCCCGAAACTACCAACGCGCAAGGTGATCTTTCTCCAGGTCACTGCTACGAACCTTGCCTGCTGGATATAATTCTTTCAATCTAAGTTCTTGATAGCTACGAACAATCTACCGCAAGCGCAGTTTGTGCGATTGCCACTGCTTGAGCATTCGACTCGGAGGTATATCATGATCCTCTGCCTGCTATTTTTAGGGAACAGCCAAGCGTCCTACCCTCGTCTTATAGATCGAGCGTCCTTCTTCGCTGTGTAGTCGTTACTGGCATAAATGGTTGCAGTCCTAAAAACTTCAACCTGCCCTATCAACACCTACTTAGCTACAAATCAGTTCTTCAGCCCCGTCAATACTTTTCCCTCCAGTTTTGAAGCAGATCCGATTGACGGGTAAGAACTCATTCTCGGCATGGCGAACGCAAAACTGTACAACGGGATTCTCGAGTTCCACGCCATCAACTCAACTACTTCTAGGTTTTGGGCAGGTTTCCGGCGCATCGGTGAAATACAACTCGACAACGGCGGCTTCCGGCTTCCAAACTATAATTGATTCGGGGGCGACCATCATGTATGGGCCGCCCGCTGCGGTGAAGGGCCTCTATGCCCTGATCCCGGGGTCTGCCACGTTTGATACTGCTGATAGTTTCTATACATTTCCGTGCGCCTCAGTTCCCAACATCGCCTTCAGTCGACTGGAACATTCCTGCAGATAATATCAATATGGGCAAAACGGCCGAAAGTTTCCCGGACTGTGTCGGAGCGCTTGGGGACGACCTTGGGCTTGGTGAAAACGTCTGGCTCCTCGGTGACACGTGCGCCCTTCTTTGCGCTTCCGATAGACTATTGTTGATGGCTCGCCAGCCTTCACGAA
>CVRE01178742.1:0-38909 GCA_001179765.1 Crepidotus sp. BD-2015
GTGTGTGGAAGCGTCATCAAAACGAACCGGAATAACGTTTTCGATGACAGATCACGTGTGGTACGACCACGTGACTGATCCAACCTGTCGGTAAAAAGGGAGCGACGACTTGGCCGTCTGCAACAAAGCCGTTCTTGGGCCTGCAAGACAGCGCACTCGCGGTGAAGCGACTACCCCCGGGGCCACCATTACTTGCCACCCACATACCCCCCACGCATTTCTGTGCGCCTCGTCCCCCGTTTCACACCAAAAAACTCACTTTGTTTGGCAGTCCGGAACGGCCCGGACCCACAAGCGTCCACAACTTTTCTCGTGAGAATCCTAGCCTCTATGCACTTGCATTCTGGGTGTTGAGTACCAGCTAACCACGGGCATCCTCTTCTCCAGGCGCGGCCTCCTCCGTCAACACATTCCTTACGCCCCAAGGTTCGTTTGGACACGCCCTCTTCTCTTTCTCTTTGTCCCATTTCCCCCTCTTTTGCCATCACCACATGTTCCAACCAAGTTGGGCGAACAATGCAATCGCGATCTCTTTCTTTGTGGCCCGCCGCGCGGCAGTGTGACTGACCTCCATTGTCTCCAGCAGTGACAGCCACGCCACTCTTACTACTTAACTTGGTTCGTCTTGGTTCATCATCTGTGCCACCCGTTGACCGCCATGTCCTTTCTAGACCGCCTCACCGACTTGAAATATTCAAACAAGAAGCGCCGGCTCTCAAACATGCCTCTCTTCGCCCAACCAACGCAATTCCTCAACGCCCCCCCGGTGCGCTCCCACCGGCACCATGATCGGCTCCAACCGAGCCAAAATGTTGACGACCTCTCCTCCGACTTGGAGCTTTCATTTGCTTCAAACGTCTCGCTGAACTCCCCGCCTCGGGACCCCATTGCCCTTTCTCCCGAGAGCGAGTATCCCAAACCGATGGACATCTCCCCCGCTCCCCAGGCACCTCCTATAAAACCTTTCATGCGCCCCCGCGCTTTTACGAGCGGCCCCCGCATGTTCGGCCAGGATCGGAGCAACGACTCCATCCAGTCGGGGCCCCCAGCGTCCCTCAAGCCAGGGTCCACCCATTCGAATGGAAAGCGCATCCAACGTAGCGCTTTGCCTACGGAGTGGTTTACCACCGCCCGTGCTCCTGACGAGCAGCCGTCTGTATTTTCTGCAGTGCGTCTCGCGTTTTATCTCAACCCGAAAATGCGGCTGACCTTTTCCTTTGCTTGTCAGCCGCCTCAGGAGATGCACTACCCGCCTGATGATGCAATGGACGTAGACACCTCCTTTGAAGTGGTCCCTGCGCTCTCCCGCCCTGCTGCTCAGTCCGCCGCACCGACGATCACCGGTTTCAACACTCTCTTTTATGATACCATGTCGCCTGCCGCCCCCCACCCAAAGAAGCAACGCCGCTCTTTGTCTCCGGATCATGTCCGTGGCAAGGAAAACGACACCTCGTCTTCTCCTGGCCTGTCGTCGTCACCATCCGTATACAAGCTTGACCGGATCGCCACCGGTCCTCTCTTCCCTGCGCTCGAGAAACCCAGGGTTGAAGGGCTCGGGGCTCCTCCCAACGCTCTGAAACGCTCTCGTCGTCCTGCCCTTTCTGCCATGGCACACACAGCGTATCCAGTCTTCGATGGAGGAGAACAACCCCTTCTCCCTTCCCCTTCCCTCCCTCCTGCCCGAAGAGCGTTCTCGGCTGTTATCTCCGGTTCGGCCCTGGGAGCCAAGTTCATTGAGCAATCCTCCGACGAATCTTCCTTTGAAGGCATGTCATCTCCAGCTCAAGACTACGCGCGGCGGCAGCAAGTACGGACTATCCGCCGCTGCGACGGGACCGATGACTTCAGACCTCTGACTGGAGCGACTGCCATGGTGCTCAACGAGAGTCCATCAGCCAAGTTCCTTTCTGCCGGGATCCCTGGTTTTGGTGATAACGAGTCTGGAGGGAAACTCCTTCCTTGCCACCGTGTTACCGATGACGGATTGATGAGGATCGACCCCCAAACGGTAAATTCTTCAGTGACTGTGTTTATCATCCCGACTGACTGGCATTGTCAGCTGAACAAGTTGCTCGACGGTCATTACAGCGACCACGCAGATTACCATGTCATCGATTGTCGGTTTGACTATGAATTCAATGGCGGGCATATCAACGGCGCTGTTAACCTCAACGCACCAAGCGACGTCGAAGAGTTCCTCCTCCGAGCCAGCCTGAAGAAGCCTAAACCGTCTGTGAGCGGGGACCCTGCGCGGAAAACAATTTTGGTTTTCCATTGCGAGTTTAGTGTCAAACGCGCTCCGACCTTGTAAGCATACATCATCTCTTCCTGACGTTCCCGCCTCATTCCAATCATCTCTAGCGCCAAACACCTCCGAGCGAAGGATCGTGCTTTGAATAATCACGTCTATCCAAAAATCCACTACCCCGAACTCTACATCCTCGAGGGCGGCTACTCTCAATACTTCAATACTTCCGCCTCTCGTTGCCTCCCGCAGGCGTACGTGACCATGGACGACCCAACCCACACTGCCTCCCGCGACGGAGGCCTCGACCAGTTGCGTAGAACCAAATTCGGCCGCCATAAGTCCTACGCCTACGGTGACGCTGCCAAAGTCTCCGCCCAGTCCCAGCAACAGCTAAAACGGAACACCGTGCCTGCTGGACCTGGCTCTATGCTCGCTGCTGGAGTGGCTGCCCGCACTCGGCGCGGTGGCGGTGGTCCACTGACGACGTTGCCTGAGGATGGCAACGTGACAGCTGACGCCGAGGATACAGATGAGGATCTCGGTGACAGTCCGTGTCCCCCTGCTCAGAAAGGTAGCAAGAAAGCGCCACGTCCTCTTACCCGCGCTGAAACGTATGGACCTGGACCGACTCGGATGTACTGAGCGTCGGCCGCCATTCGCCTCCCCCCTATGCCATACGGCCATGCTTTCCCCACGTCCTTCTATGATTTTGAAGACCCCATGCCCCGGACGCCACTCATTGTTCATCACGCTCTTTATGCTCGCTGTTCTCGCTCCTCCCCGCCGTATCTGGTCTAGCACCGTAGGCTTCTTCCATATCTCTCTTCATATCATCATCTATATATATCAATCATCTCACTGCATCTCACCTGTTTCAATACCTCATACCTCAATAGCGACGACTGCTTGCCGGTCGTGTAACTCCTTCGATGTATATGTCACGGACCTGTTACAAGTATCTACTTTTCCTCAGTTCCCCTTCCCCATCCTCATCATCCCTCTCTTCTTGTACGTGCTTACTGGTGTTCTGGGACAATCCTCCGGTAGACGTGCGCCCACCTCATCCGATATCTTCGGTTCTCGTATATTTATAGTCTCTACCTACAAAGTTCCCCCAATCGAGTCGACCCAGCATTCTGAAGTTCGCAAATTATCTGCCTCGAATGAGTTTGAGACTGTTTGAGATGAGCCTTCTCCCACCGTGTTCCCGGTTTCCTTCTTCACGACTGATCCAAATTCGGGCGTCGAACAAACAAAGGCAAGTTGGATCAAAAAACAAGACGACACACGCGTCTTAAACCCAGACAGATCACCATGTTCCAACGCGATCCGAGAGCAGGCGCATTTCTCGGCGGAGACCGCGTTTCTGGGCAAGACATCCGCGACCAGAATGGTGCGCTATCTCTCCCTCTCCCGACCGGACCTAAATGAACGAAAATCGCAGTCATCGCCGCGTTGTCTATCGCCAACATCGTAAAAAGTTCGCTGGGCCCGTTGGGCCTGGATAAAATGCTCGTGGATAACATTGGAGTGTGTTCGCTGTGCTCTGATTCCTGCCTTGAGCTAACTCTAAAACAGGAAGTCACCATCTCCAACGACGGCGCGACCATCCTTTCACTTTTGTCGGTCGAACACCCCGCAGGGCGCATTTTTGTGGACTTGGCACAAAAGCAAGACAAGGAAGTCGGCGATGGGACGACCTCCGTGGTGATAATTGCGGCAGAGCTCCTTCGTCGGGCGAACGAGCTTGTCAAGGCCAAAATCCACCCCACCACAATCATCACGGGCTACCGTCTTGCGTGCAAGGAGGCTGTCAAATTCATGCAAGATCAGCTCAGCGTGAAGGTGGATGTTCTGGGGAGGGACGCGTTGGTCAATGCCGCCAAGACGAGCATGTCGAGCAAAATCATTGGCAAGTAAGCATACTTTTTTTCGGATTCGAAAGAATGGGATACGAATATCTGACAGTGATGACGACCTGTTTGCCCCGATGGCCGTGGATGCGATGCTCGCTGTGAAGACGATAAACATGCGGGGAGACATTAAATATCCTGTCAAAGCCGTCAACGTGCTCAAAGCTCATGGACGCAGCGCGCGGGAGTCACTATTTGTTCAGGGATATGCTCTGAACTGCACCGTTGCCAGCCAGGGTAGGATTGTACATTCTCTGTCTTTCATTGCTCACAATGTTCGCCAGCAATGAAAAAGCGAATAACCAATGCCAAGATTGCTTGCTTAGACATCAACCTGCAGAAGCAGCGCATGCAGCTCGGCGTGCAAATTCTTGTAGAGGACCCGAATCAGCTCGAGGAAATTAGGAAGCGGTAAGCAGCGCTGAGTTTTTCGAGTTTGATCTTTAACGCATACACTCATTGTAGGGAGGCCGAAATTACGCTGGAGCGGATACGCAAAATTCTGGGCGCTGGGGCCAATGTTGTACTAACCACAAAAGGCATCGACGACCTCTGTCTGAAGGAATTTGTAGAAGCGGGGGCAATGGCTGTCCGGCGGTGTAGGAAAGAGGACCTTCGGCGTATTGCCAAGGCCACCGGTGGCACGCTGATTTCTAGCCTCGCGGACCTCGAAGGGGAGGAAACCTATGATCCCAAGTATCTTGGTTCCGCAGACGAAGTGATCCAGGAGCGCATCTCGGACGACGAGCTTATCCTGATCAAGGGCACCAAAGTCGTCAACTCGGCATCCATTGTGCTGCGGGGCGCGAATGACTACATGCTGGATGAGATGGAGCGCGCGCTGCACGACACGCTGTCCGTCATTAAGCGCACGCTTGAAAGTGGATCGGTTGTCCCAGGCGGCGGTGCCGTGGAATCGGCACTGAGCATCTACTTGGAGAATTTTGCTACTACCCTGGTATGTCTTACGACGTGCCCTAGATCGTCGCTCACCTTTGTTCAGGGCTCGCGAGAGCAACTCGCCATTGCGGAGTTTGCTAGCGCATTACTGTCAATTCCGAAGACGCTTGCGGTGAATGCGGCCAAAGATTCGACCGAGCTCGTGGCGAAGCTGCGGTCGTATCACAACGCGGCGCAGAACGCGCCGGCTGGTGACCCGAAAAAGGCGCTGTTGCGGTATGGACTGGATCTGATGAACGGAGATGTTCGCGACAATGTGACGGCGGGAGTCCTCGAACCTACTATGAGCAAGGTGAAAAGCTTGAAGTCGGCGTACGAGGCTGCCGTGTCGCTTCTCCGGATCGATGATGCGATCCAGTGTGTACCTGGTGAGTGTTTGCTACCTGCACTTGTCCTAATGAACGGCCTCTTATCTTTCCACAGAGCAAAAGGGAGAGCCTGACCCTCATGGCCATTGATACTGTACGAGCGTTGGTATAATCAAAGTCTATTAGCAAGTCGACCGAACACATTTGAGATCGACCGAGAGAACATCCTCAAGCCATTTCGTACAGTCAAGCGAAAGCAATCGCCATCCGTGGTCTAGATTGAGACTTTCCAATTGTTCATCCTCTTCGCATGCGAGTTTCTGGCATACAGCGGAGAGTTGTTTATTGAGTGTGGGGCAGGCGTGGTGCTGTAGTGGCCTAATGTAATTCAACTGCGCTTTGATTCTTTGATTTTTGGAGTTTGTGGACTCGATTTCGATACCCCAAGTTGGTCACGTGCGCGACTCACGCAAGCCGCGGTTGTTCAAGTTGAACAAAGTTCTGCTGTCCTCTCTTCGTGTCTCGCTATAACTCCCCGTGTATGACCCATCGCGGAGGCTCATCGCATGGCAGAACCCGCCCTGTCTATCCAACCTTATCTCGCAAACCGGTTCAAAGCTCTCGTGTGGTCATGTCTCGACTCGGACCTCACAAAGACAGCTGTCTTTTACGCAGAAAGATATTTTGCCATGGACCCGCAGAGCCACGACGCCAGGCATCTCTACGCCACCGCGCTTCTCCGCCAAGGCCAGCCTCATTCCGCCCTCACACTGGTCAAGATTCCTCGGGAACAACAATGTATCGGGTGTCTGGAACTCAAAGCTAGATGCTGCACCACTCTCGGGCGTCATCGTCAGGCAAAAGAGGCTCTTGAGGAGACTATGCGCGATGTAAACTTCGCGTCTTCAGGTCCGTCCATCATGCCCCCCCAATATTCAAACGAGTGTAACGTAATTCTCTCCCTCCAGCATCTGCCCCCAGCCGACCTGCTCGCCCTTTCCCCGACGAAGCTGCTCTTCGATGTCGTTCCGGAAACATGTCCCTGAAGGGAAATCTACCGGAAGACGCGTCAGTCAGCTTCCGTCAGGCGCTCGCACTAAACCCACTGCTATGGGAGGCATTTGAGGGCCTCTGTGCTATCGGTGCGCGATTTTCACGTTTCACTGCTGCTGGGCCTTCATCTTCCGTCAGGCTCCATCCCCGACATTGACGAGCTCTTCCCGCCTCGACCTCCGCCTATAAAGCGGACACCTCCCGACGATTCCCAACCTAAACCCATCGTTCCGGTAGCGTCAGGTGCAGGATTTTTTACTCCCGATACGGGTAACGGGGGAAATCTTTTCCGACCCACGCACCCCCTACCTTTCCGGATGAGTACTGCCGGACCCAGCGATTCAATGTCAGTCCTCCATGCTCCGCCCTTTTTTGAGCCCGGCTCAACCAGTATTAGAATAACCAACGATTCGTCCATCTACCCACCAGAGATGAATTTCCAGCAGGTACACCCGCCTGGGCGATCCCAACCGTTTGCTACGGGCTCGACCCAACCGCATATGTCCCGTCCTCTCTCATCCGCGGATGAAGCTGGACCTGTGGCCAAGAAGCTACGTTCTGCAGCGCCTCAGCCAGAAATGGCCAGATCGTCGAAATCCATCAAGATACCTGTAGACGAACCTTTAAAAAAGGCACGCGCCCGCCCGGCCTTGAAATTTCCTAACCCCTTCTCATCGTCCGGTCGTTCTTCCCAGCCTCCAATACCAAGTAGGTCTGCGAGCGGTACTGCCAAGAGCAACAACCATGCTCTGGCTTCAAGTACAGCTACGAGGCGAAGCACGCGTCTGAATAGTGGCACTGGCAAGCCTTACGGACCCAAGGTAAGGAGGCAGCAAAATAATCACGCGCCGTCCCAAGAACTCAATGTTCCCCCAGAATGCAGCTTCAACCAGAGACCGACGGCGGCAGCCGGCACAACACCTCCGCTCGCGCTCAATGGAGTCAGACATGGATGAAGACTTTCAAGCCGCTTACTCTCCCTCCCCGCCCTCTATTGCCCACTCTCCACGATCCGAAACATCCCCCTCACCCAGCAATTGGACCTCCACGCACGAGCAGGCCGCACAAGAGGCTTACGAGTGGGAACTTGCAGAACAGTATCTGTACGATCTTGTACGACGCTTTGCAAGCGCAACAAGGGCATTGTCGCTTTACGACTCCCCCAAATGCCTTGCAGAGTTAGAAAAGCTTCCTTACGTCCATCAAACAACGCCTTGGGTGCTCGCTATGATCGGGAGAGCTCATTATGAGCAACTTGAGTATGCACATGTCAGTCTCTTTTACAAATCGCCGAATTTATCTAATATCGGTGTTCTCAGGCTGAACGTGCCTTCAGAGCGCTTCGGCAGCTGCAACCTTACCGCCTGCTGGACATGGAAGTTTATTCCACGCTGCTTTGGCATCTACAGCGCAACGTAGAGCTGTCCTTTCTCGCCCAGGAGCTACTCAGCATCGACCCGAGGTCCTCTCAAGCCTGGATTGCAGTCGGAAACCTGTTCTCGTTGCAAAAAGAGCGAGCCCAAGCCTTGACATGTTTCCGCCGTGCTGCCCAGATGGACCCTTCTTGTGCTTACGCGTACACCCTGAGTGGCCACGAGTCCATAGATGAGGATCTCGAAAAGGCGATCAATTTCTTCCAATCGGCCTTGCGTGCTGATCCTCGCCATTATAATGCCTGGTAAATGCGTGTTTTAAATTCCCATCAACTCGCTTATCTTTCATTTACAGGTACGGGCTGGGCACCTGCTACCTGAGGATGAGCAAGGTCCGACTAGCTGAATATCACTACCGCAAGTCCGTGGAGATTCACCCAAACAACGCGGTGTTGCTTGGCTGTGTTGGCATGGTACGTCTTCGGTGTCAGTTCCATACAAAGAATGTTTACCGTTTATGGCAGGCTGTTGAGCGCCGGGGGGATCGTGACGCGGCCTTTGTGCTATTTGATCGAGCCGTCATCCTGGCGCCTGAGAACGCGCTTGTCCGCTATCGGAGGGCCAAAATCCTCATTTCGATGAAGAAGTACGCTGTGAGTGAAATGATCGAATGCTTATCTCTGTATCATGTTTCATGTATTTTCTCCCAGGCGGCAGTCGAGGATCTGGAGACGCTCCGGGGTTCTTCGCCGGAGGAGTCGAATGTCGTCTTCCAGCTGGCCAAGGTGTACCGACTCATCGGAGATGATGTCAAGTCGGCGCAATTGCTCGCGATAGCACGGGACATCTCGCCGAAGAGCGTATCCAAGATCAAGAAGCTGCTGGACACGGTCAAGGACGAGGCGGGGGACGACCGAATGGACGAGGGATAATAAGCTGTAGTGCAGTGTACATAAAATACGGATTGTTCGATAATGAGGCCTCTGTGAGGTGATCTCCGCAATGATGGCGCTTCGTTGTGACTCCGCGTGATCACGATCCTATTTAAGGAGCACTGCGTTTGGTGTCAATCCCATTTCTCCTTCCTCCACCATGTTCGCATAGTCGCGTCTTGGTCCCCTTCCTTCATTCTCTGCCCTTCCCGAGTCACCCTGTTGACTTCCGGGCGATTGTGACACAAGCATGGTCAACAAACTCGCCCGTACTTCAAACAACGGCTCCCTGCTCTTTGAACCAGAAATCGTAGAACGTATACACCGCTGACATCTCCCATACCCGTTCGTCTCTCCTCCCGCTGTTTGGCCTCTGTCTAACCCGCACAAGACATCCTCTAGCCAACAGCAACAGCCCACACCACCACCCACTATGTCCCAGTCTTCAAATTTATTCACCCTGGCGCGCTCCAAGCTGAACCTGTCCGTCGATAGCAAGGACAGCTTCAGCTTGCATCGCTGGGTGCTATTAAAAAACTCCATAGTCCAGTCCCTCCCAAACCTCGCTGCTTCGGATTCCTCGTCGTCATCCACAAGTTCTTGTTCCTCGGAGGAAGACTATGCAGACCCAGACGAAGAAGGAGACTCGTTCATGTTCCCCGACGCTGGCAAGCTCGTGGAGGGTCCTGCCACGGAGGTGAACTCATCCGAGGCCGCGTGGCTTGACTCGTTATTAGAGACTCTCGGAGAAGAGGATGACGACGACTTCAATCCAGACCCCGACGTCCATATCTCTGTGGTATCGGTGGACGACGACGACGACCTCACCCCAAGTCCCCCCATCTCGCCCATGTCGTCATCCGACGACCTCACCACCCAATCCTATTACCCGTATCTTGTACCATATCCCCCCTCCGCACCACTCATCTCCTACCATCTCAGTCCTCCTCTTGCTCCATCTCTTCCACCACCTTATGTTGACCCTTTGCCGTACTTTGATCCCGACGACCTCGACGACTTTCCTCCCGTCCCGGATGCCATAGAAGACACCTCAGACGACGAGTCAGAGGCACCACCTACTCCTGGACAGTCCCTTTCGTCGTTATCACTCGACCCCGCCTCCATCCCTCTTCCCACAGAACACAGTCGTCTCCGGCATTCCACTCCCCACATATATATTGACGCAGAAGACGACGACGATTATTTCTACCCTTTTGACCCTCTTCCCTTTCCGAATGACCACCACCACACCCCTGTCGCTTATCAGGAGTGTTAGATTCGCTCCTCCATCCGTACCCTCCTACATGTATGCTCTCATAAGCTCTCCTTTGGTATCCATATCTTGTCGTTATCTGAAATTGCAACCGATTGGTTCCGAAAGTCCGAAGTCCGAAGGGCGAGGTCGGCCGAAGCGTCGCCACCGGTGCAGGAGCTTTGTCAATCTCCGAGCCATGAGTCGGGCATCCTCACATCGCGGCCGATAGATTGAACGGCTATGGTGTTGAAGGCCGTGGTACAGGCTTTTGACATGGGGAGCAACTTGGACTCCATTACTTCGTCTGCGTGGAACATAGGTGCGATACAAGTATAGATGCTATCCTTACTCACCGACTCGCAACAAGCACGGTGCCCTCGTTTCCAGTTTATGTCGGGGGTTGCTAAGATCGCTCAGTCAGACGGGAGGGATTGTATAATATTACCCAGCAGAACGACCTATCAACATAGTCCCCAAGACGGTTAGACACCAAAATCACGTTTGGCAGCTGCTCAGGCGACCAGTTTGCTCGCAGTACATTTTCGTACAGGTCCAAATCACAATGAGGCATCTGCGGTGTTCAGTTGGCTATCCACCGCAATGCCCAACAGGCTCACCCATAATATCGTCGGAGTGTCTAATGAGTATCTGCCCTCCTGAAACGTGGAGTCAGCAGTGCCATTGAAGTGGCTATACTGGGCCGGTACTCGCTTTGTTCTCGGACAGTACGCGTATCCGAAGTTCCTCAAATAACGCGACATCTTCCTCCGCAAAGACTGGATCATAAACGGAGACGTTGGCTTGTTCCTGTGCGACATTTAGGAGCGGCGTCATTGGTGCAGAATATTTGCCAGACCCACGATATTCAGCGATTGACATATCTCGAGCAGGAAACCCAGTTGCAAGCGAGAATTTGGCGAAGCCGATGGGCTCCCGAGACCCAGACATAAAATTTGCGAAGGGGACAGAGAGTGGGCAGTTAGATGATCTTGCAAGATCTCTACACAGTGAATGTTACGAGGGCAGCTAGTTTAACAGCCTAAACGAACGTTGACAACGCGAATTCCAGTCATCCTTAGCAAGCTCCTCCCTCGCCTGTCGGACGAGAGTGACGAGCGACGGCCGTTCAAGCTGACTCTTGTTTTTCCGTTTCTTTCGGGGCACCACAGGCTTGAAGTCGGAATATCTAAAGCCAGTTTCATTCGAGGTCATGAGTGTGAAAAATCAAACCAAATCAAGCCAATGAAGTTGAATAAATAAAAGCATGTAATTGTTCGCCTCGGCCTACATATTCGGCGGCCGTTATACAGCCTACATGTATCCAATTCCCAGCCCGCATTTATTTTACACAGCTTGTACAATGCCTCACAACGTCTGTAGGGCCCAGAGATCATCTCCCAGATAGGTTGCCGTCTCCACTCCAACACCTTTGTTGACTTTACGCATCTCCTCCGTATCGAGCTTCGTGATCCCGACACCCACTGCGTGCTGCTTCCCTTCCGCATGGATCGCGACAGGGCTCCCGGCAGGCAGCGCTGCATCCGCCGGTGGTAAATGGCCGCCTGCGGACGTCAGGCCCGGACACATCATGTGTGCGCCCGCAAGGAGGAACCGGATAGCGCCCCGATCGACCTGGACCTTGGGAAGGATGTACGGATCTCGAGCGGTATTCAGGACCGAGATGGAGCAACAAGAGTCTAGCCTACATTTGTGGAGCAGCTTCAAGGTCGGATAAAACGGGCCATCAAAATGCTGGAAGATAAGAGGCTCGCCGTGGACGGTATAGATGGAAATGTGTTCTCTACTAGCCAATAGCTAATCGTGAAATCCATTCGTAGAAAGCAAAAAGAGCGCATACAGACCATTTAACATGAACGAGACCTTCTTTCTTGGGCCAGATTGCCTCGAGCGTTTCCGGCTCTATTTTCCATTGAGCCAGCACGCTGGCCCGGATAGATCTTTGGATGGAGGATTTGACGGGAGTGTGGCCAGCAATGTCAGTCGAGGGCTGAAACCTAGTTCATCCAGCGATGAGGAGAGGACAAGACCGAGGACGAAATGAACGCTACTTCTTGAACATGGTCGCAGCGGTGAAATTGTGACGGCAATGTGACATGACAGTACATAATATTTCGTTTCTATTATTCGCGTGGTAATACATGTACAGAGAATATTCGAGAGCGGTGAGAACGATAGCGTGAAGTGAGTAGGAAAGTAGCCAAGACAAAGTCTGCGACGAATCAGATATCTTCGTCTCGATCCTCCAACTGTGATGGTTTCAGCATGCCAGGGATCCGCATAGCCGCCTGCCGCTCTTCATCGACCTTCCTCTGGGTCTCGGCCTCTTTTTCCTCCAAAAAGAGCTCCGTGTTGTCACCAGAGAATTCTTTCAATTGAATGAGGAAATCCCGGAGGGCGAGTTTGAAGCGGTTGATGTCATTGTTGTGTTCACCAAGGCCAACGACAAAAGCCTGCACTTGTGCTCTGGGAGGCAGTCAGACAGGGGCTAAAACACGGGGAGATCCACGCAGACATACTTTTGAACATGAGGGAAAGCAGTATGGAGCAAATCAGCACAGTATTCCCGTAAGAACAGAGCGTTTGTGAGATTCGGGTCGGCCATCTGGGCTGGGTCGAAGAGGGGCGTTTGAATAGCATTGATCTCCACCAGCTGGAACATTCGCGAGAGAACAACGCTTTGGAGCTTGAACCCGCTTTTGTGATCCGTGTCCGTCAGAACAAAGAAGATATCCTGGACGATGCTGAGGAAATATTGCTGGAAGAATGCGTTCGCGACTGCCGGCTCAGCCCCAGCAAAGTTGTTGACAACTTCGAGGCACACTGGGACGAAAGCTTAGATGACCGAAGGAGAATAGTAGGCAAATGAACACATACAATTCAAACCAAGGTCAGCAATGTCTCGCATGGTGTGCTTGATAGCCCAGATGATGCTGTCCATGAACAGTTTGAATTGCGTGGGCGACATTGTGAGCAAAGCTGGTTCAGTTTCAATGTAAGGCCAAGCGGGATCGGTGAGTGCGACGCAAACAACACACCCGGGAAACAGTTCAAATTCATGGCTCGCAAAAGCTTGTAGAGCCCGCCTCTGTGTTCTGGATATTCTGCAAAGTCTTGATTTATCATGTTCAACGTTGGCTCGAATACGGCATCTAGGATGGCCGGTACTTGTGGCGTTAGCAGGGGCTGAATAAAAGTTAGTGATTGCATCGACCAGATGAAAGAGAACGAGCGGACCCCTAGGCGCCCTGTGATAGTAGCCATGACGTTGAGGACCTCTGCATCTCTGGCAGCTGCTACATTGCGGCTGTAATCACCGAGGATGGCGTCGAGCAGAGGCGGTATGAAGTTGGCATTAACAGCATCAAGATCTTCGGCCTTCTTAATGTATGTCTCCATGAGCTTCAAAATCTCCTTCTTCACTGTCCGCAGTTGCCGAATTTTGGGCGTCTTGGTAGCAAACGGACCTAGAAACCTATCAGAACAGCCGAGGCTAGCAGGGATCAGGGCTAACCCTCCTTCGCAATAGTTTCGCTGATGATACCACTGACGGCTTTATATAGACCAAGCATATCTAGGAATATGCGCCCGATCTGTGGTAGATAAAAGCTGCCTATTGATGTGCAGGCAGAAACATTGGTTTTCAGGACGTTTGAGAGAATTTTGATATTCTCAATGTTCGATAAAACGTCCATACTCTGAGCGGCTTGGCCCATCAGGGAATCCCACTATAAGAAAAACATGAACTTGGAACAAAAAAAAACTCAACCTGTACTAACGGCGTTGTTTGGAAGCTCCATAAGTTTCCCTATCAGTTTTTCTTGTTGCGGCTTGTTGGGTTGGGCGGAAATCATCCAACCGACAGCTTCGTAGAACGTATGGACCTGTTGAACATTCCATGAGTACGGGGGAAAGGAAAAATAGATACAGCAGACCTGTTGGGGAGACAAGTCCACAGTGATCCGATGCAACAATCGTAGAATCTCATCTACGAAAGGCTCCTGCTCCCCGGACTGCAACATCACGAAGTGGCGTCGACATTTTTGGGCAATCTTGATAAAAGTGTCGCAGGCCATGTCTTGTACGCCTGCAGAGGAAATGTGAGAAAGGAAGGACAGCTCAATCAAACGGAGAAAAACAGACCTTCGTGTGTCTCGTGCATGAACTCGAAGAGTTTGTTCACCACAGTCTTTAAAAACTTCCAGTGCGCCTTCAAAAAGCGGGGGTATTGTCCGACGATATACATAATATCCGACGCGACAACGGCCTTGTTGTCTTTTCCGCGCTTTATCTCGCACAGACCCAGCAGGTCTTTAATGACTGTGACCAAGAAGCGCTTCTCCGCTTCCTCATCTAAAATAAAAAGAAGTATCAGTACTGCGAGTAAAATGAAATAGTTATCGTACGCACTCATTGCCCCGGAGATGGAGCCAATAGCCCAGCACAGCGTGTTTAGGTTGTTCCATGACCATTCCGACCCGTCCACTTGTTTCGCCAGTTTCTCCGTAAGTATGTTCTCGGTATCCGCCACGTCCAGATGAGTGAGATAGACGAGTAGCTCTCGCATCGACTTGTATAAGACGATGGTGTCGCTCTCCTTCATGAATTCTCGCACAATTTCACCCTCGTCGTTCTCTACGATCAGAACCTCCACATAAGTTAGCGGGGAGGAAGAAAGAAGAGTAGCAGTGATAACACACCTCCTCGGGCTTCACCATCCGTTCAATAACCACCAATCGCAAATTAGACAAGACCTCGTTGTAGATGTTCTTCCTTAATGACATGCTACCGAGCATAGTTTGCGGTCCACCGGTGCCACCAAGGCTTAACCCCATCAACAGACCAGACTCTCCTATGGGCAGACTCTGAATCTCCTCATAGAGTTCGGAAACGAGCTTCAACCAATATTCCAAACAAATTTTGAAGATCTCCCTTTCGTCGACCTGAGAGACTTTGACCATATATAGATGGGCGTTGAGAAGGACATCGCGATTGGCCTCCGACTCGACCGCGCGAAGGTGATTTGAGAGGAAGTTGGCGAGGAACAGGGAAAGATTGAGTACGAGCTCTTGACCGGCATCTCCGGCATTGGTGTATGCTTGGGAGATGTTGGTACTGGGAGGAATCATTCGGTTGACGGATGTCATGACCATCTGGAATAGGATGATGAATTTAGGATCGTATTCTGGGCCAACATTGAGGGCAGCTATTTCCGCCAGGCATTTGAGGGTAACGTTGCGAAAGTCGGGGGTTTCAAGGAACTACTCTCCAATATCAGAAGCGTTACTCCGCAAAGTAAGCACAAGACGTACACGATTCAACAACAGATCAATTATGGTTGTTTCAAATATGTAGCCCAAGGGGATCCAGTTGAGGAACCTCAGTAACGTCTCTAAAGTCGCCTTGATCAAGGACGACTTCTGGGCCTCCTCCAACACCTCCGAACAGAGCTTGAATATCTCGGAGAACTCTCCGCACATTTGGTTCTTGAGATTCTTGATCTTGGTCTGTGTCATTTGCTCGGCGGAAAAGTCGAAGATTTCCTCCGAAAGAAGTTTGAGGATGATCATGTTGTTTTCGCACAGCGAAAGGTTCGTCTTGGACGATTCGACTAATTCTGTTATGAAGTTCGGCCAATTGTGGGGCCATTCTTGTTTGAGAATCTGGTAGCGATTGAACAAATCATCAGCTAACAACGGATGTAGGGACGCACTTGGACTAGGGTGAGATCTAACTTGTCCACAAAAGTCTTCTCTTTCCGCATGCTGGACTCATCGGATGCGACTTTGACCGTGACTCCCACAACAAAGTTCCTGATACCTGGAATCTGAGGTAAGCGACACGATCGTAGCCGGCCATCGATTGCGGGACCTTGTCTCTGGCCATCCGGAAGAGTTTTCCATCGCGTGGTAATCAGCTTTTCCAAAATCTGCAGCCCGATGTACTGTCAAATCAAGGAGTGCGGTGAGGCAAGTCGTTGAGGACACAGGAGTGAAGTAGAAGAATACCTTGGCCTGCGGAAATCCTGAGCGCTCGAGAATGTCGGGCACTCTCGTCCATGCATCGGGATGTTCTTGAAACTGAGTAAGAACCTGCTGGGCCATTTGTTGCTAAAACGGATGCCGCATAAGTGGGAGCTCGAGAACTGGGAGAGCACACAGACCTCGGAGCCAGTGCTTCGGTAAAAAGCCATTGCGACTCTGTCCATTAAAGCGACATCGAAGTCCCTGGAGAAATCGAGGAGAGACTAGATGCAATAATTAGCGGTTCGGAAACCAAAGAAGTTGCATGGATAATACCTCCATGACGGCAAGCGTATAGAGAGACGATGACGTGACGGCAGACGGGAGACCCCGACGGCGACTGTCACAATATGGCAGTCACCACCACGACTAGTCACTTCACGTGACAAAGGTTCCGGAGCGCGTCCAGTCTTCTTCCAGGCATACTTATCGACTGTTATAACTGCCCAAGGACTCCCCTGATGACGATGATATCAATTGAAGAAGCCATGGAGGCACTCCGGGACGTCAAGGCCGTCGTTGTTCCGGACGACGACTATCTCACCCTCGTCGCCGTCGAGGAAACAATTGGCGCAGCACAGACGAAACGGAGAAAAGAATTAGACGAGCTCCACTCGAATCTCAAAGGTGAGCTGCTTCCAGACTCGCTCGCCATCTGTACCCAACCCTCGTCGAGCCCTCTCCAAAATTCTTGAATCCGCCCGTGTTTCTGCGACACGGCCTTCCTCGGTCCCCTCTGCCGAAGCACACACATCTACATTAAACGAACTCGACATTTCCAGTCTCTCACTTGCAAAGTCTATCAAGGAAGCAGAAGGGGTTGTAGCAAGCAAGGAGGGAGAACTAACAGCGCTCAAGGAGGAAGCACGGAGACTTGAGGACTACGATCCCGCCGCAGAACACGAGAAAGAGCTGGATGGCACCGTGTGAGTGACAACAGATTCAGTCTGCGGCCTGTGGAACTCACGTCGTTTCACAAGATTACGGCTCCAAATTTACAAAGGGCTCGGGTTTGAACCAGTACTCGACAAGAACGGGAATCTCACCAAAATGCTCGTCCGTATGTGGAGATTCCGCGTGCGGAACAACGAGAAACTCACGAAGTTCCAGGCGCTCACTCTGGAGACGTCCATGTCGTCGATTTCCAAGATGGCAGAACAGACCTCCAGTATACACAGCTCTTGTGGAAGCTGGCGTGTTCATAACCGTACTAGTATCGCGCATTATGTTGTAACCGTATTTTGTAATAAATAGGATAATGTAACCCCTCGAGAGATGGCACGTCATGCACCCTGAGCGGCGACCCTGAAGTTGTCCTTGACGATCCATACCTTTTTCACTTTGCACTTCTCCGCGACCTCCCGAACTTTGGCCTCGATCGAGTTCTTCTTCACCTTGTGGTCTCGCAAGTCCTGGTATATTGTGTCGACGAGGATTGGTAAACTTGCTGTTTGTGAGTTCGTGATCTTGGTGAGAAGGTGCGACAGGTGGATTTCCGGGAAGACCGTCTTAGGGGTAAGAATGGATCGTTTGGCCAATGTGGGGGCAGGGGAAGGGGATCCGTCGGGTTGGCCAGCTGGAGACGCGATAATGAGGCGATCCGGGAGCGTTGGTACCGCAAACCCATCTTTCTTGCTCGCGCAGGTTATATCGTCACAATGAGAGACAAATGTGAAGGGGTCAATAGGGAAGGGGGTATCTGGATCAACTCCTCAGTACAAAAGGAGTGTCAAGATTTGAGGGAGCATACCGTTAAAAAGTTGAACGCGGTAAGGGTTGAACATGTTGTAATCGCATCGGCCAATGGACTTCTCCCAGAAAGGGCCCTTGGAGAACGGAACCAAGGGCACCACGACCTTTCTCTTCTTCGCTAGCTTGGTGTCCTCCGTTTCCGCTTTCCGCTTTGTAGGCGGGTGCAAGGTCGAGATTACGGGAGACGCGCTTCTTTCTTTAGAAGGCGTTTGCGGCTCATCGTCGTCGTCGACAAGCCAGCTATCCAGATCGGAATCCGCATCGTCTGGCTCGCCATCTTCCTCCTCCCCATCGTCTATGAGGTCGTCGGCGTCGCCAGCGGGCTCATCCTCCCATTCTTCTCCACTATCATAACCGTAATCAAAGACGGCAACATCTTTGGCAAACGGTTTCCGCGGCCTAATAACATGAGAGGTCCGTGTCCAGGTTCCAAAATAGCCTGGGCGGGCATCATCTGCGAATATCAAGACCTTGGCTGGGACGATGTCTCGGTCAGAGAGGCTCGTTAAAATGTCTCGGGCTTGAGTGAAATCGTCCGCAACTTCTGCCTCGTTGAGTTTGGCAAGAATGTCGCGAACGGAGCGCAGGATTGGTGCCCGCCCTCCGTGGGGATGCAGAGGAGGAGGTAGACTCTGAAGTGCGGAGCGGAGACGTTCTAACGACAATGTCAGCGTGTGTGTATATAATAACAAGACGACGCACCGTCCGCAGTCATTCTCGCGACGTCGATGTCGTCCGCGTCGTCAACAACAATAACGTCTCCTTCGTATGTCAACGGCAGAGGACGACCACTGTTCTGGGATTGCGCGAACCAGTTAACAGGAGCCATCGTGGTGTCTTTTTTGACCACAAACGGTTTGAACGTCTTCTCGAATTGGGAGACATTAGATAGTAATGCAGCGTCCGCCTCGGGTTCTTTAGCTGGCACTGCACGAGGGAAATTCGCCGTCTTGAAGAAGTTCTTCATAAGCGACCGCGATTTGTTCTGAGCATCTTTTTCTTTCTGTTCTCGCTCCGCTTTGGCGGCCTTCTTTTCCTGCTTCTCCTTTTCCTACGCAGATTCAGCAAAAATCTGGATCAGAAGCGTATTATCCGAACCTTGGCCGTTTTCTCAGAATCAACAATCTTCTTAGGCCGCGCGACTTTCGGTGCTGAGGTCTGCGAATTGAATGGTAAGCAACCAAACACGAGATGTGCTGAGAAACTGTACAGAATCATTCTCCTCGTTTTCCTTCTTTTTGGACAGCGGTGGGGTTTTCGTATCACCCGTCAAGTCAATGGTATCCCAACCAGGCGCAGTCGTTGTATCCTTCGCTGACGTCCCCCTGCCGGTCCCTTTGGGATCGAGAATGATGTTTTGTTCGTCCTTCGCAAGCAGGTCGAATAACCCCTTCAAATCCTGCTTGGCCTAAGATCGAGTCAGTTGACGAGAGCAGTCACTATGTGGCCGGCAATGCTCACTTGCACTCGTTCAGCCATCCTGTTCTCGGCCTTCTCTCGGGCGTTTCTGGGCAGCCAATCCAGATGTGCGGGCTTAGCCTCCCATCTCCAAACACATACTGCGGCAGGGGCCTTGACGCCTGCTGTCCCATCCAGGCCATAGTTGTTTCGACTGGCGATGGATTTGATGGCACTCTCTACGACGGGGAGGGTTAAGGGCGGTGCCAGATTCTGGTCGTCATCGTCGTCCTGTACAGGAAGAAGCTCCTGTAAGACATGCTTCGAGAGAGCGGAGAGTGTCTTGTCACTAATGGGATACGGATGAATAATGGCGGAAATGACATCAGAAAAGCCAGCACCTCTCATGGGCCAATTTCGCAATTACGGGCTTGTGCTCCTCAGGAATTGCCGTGAGGGCACCCGCGCGCGTGGCATTCCTTCCTTCGAGCATTTCGCGAAACTTCACGATCTCTAAGAGTGGAAATGGTCAAGGGGCGCGTCATGCCACAAGGGAGCGCGTAAGTACCTTGCAGCGTTTCCGAGTGCTTCTCGAAGAGTATGGGTTTCTGCCTGAAAACAACCTTGCCATTTTTCAGGTCAGCAATGGAAGACTTTTCTCGGACGTCTCCTGCTTTCGACGCGTGAGTTGAAGTCTGAGGGCAACGCGTGAAACGACTTGCCATTGGTGTCAGCGACGTCGGTTGGGTTGTAGACTGAGATGAGAGTGAGTCAGACCCAGGGAAAGAGAAGTTCTAGGTACCTTTATTCGCATCGCAAAGGGACATTGCCAGACAACGGAGGCCGCAAGCGCGACGAGCAGATGGCGTGTGGGAGAGAAGGAGTGACTCACGTTCCTGTGACTTTGCTGTGACTCGACGCGTCTTCTGAGACTCCGATTCTCATAAGCTCAGCCCGCCTTTGGCCCGCCTCAGTCGCCTGTACTTACTTCTGCCGCGGCCAAACCCACCTTCCCTTCTGTCGTATCGTATCCCACGCGCTTCATCGAACCCGTCGCGTCCCGTCAAAACATGGCTTTCTTCCAAACAAAATCGACGACGGTGAAAACCACGCAGAAACACGTCGTAGACCCAGCCCTACAACCATGGGTCGAGAAATAGTACCTGGCCTGCATTAATTCTCTGTGTTGTTTTCATTCTCCTTGCAGCAGACCGAAAACTATAGACGACGTGTCTGCCCAGGAGCATACCGTGGCTGTTCTTCAAAAAACTCTCACATCCACTAATGTATGCTCCCTGAAGTCTATGTAGCCCTCTAATTTTTTGAATAGCTTCCGCATATGCTTTTCTACGGACCGCCGGGAACTGGAAAGACGTCTACGATTCTCGCTCTTTCAAGACAACTCTTCGGGTTTGGCTCTCTCTGTGGGTAGATAATAATTTTCAGCATTGACGCTCCCTCGCAGTCCGGACAACTTTCGGAATCGCGTCCTTGAGCTGAACGCGTCAGACGAGCGTGGCATTTCCATCGTACGCGACAAGATCAAGAACTTCGCGCGCCAGACACCTCGCGCCCAAGCTGTCGCCTCCGATGGAAAGGAATACCCATGCCCGCCGTACAAAATCATCATTTTGGATGAAGCGGACTCTATGACTCAAGACGCGCAGGGTGCATTGCGCCGGATAATGGAGACTTATGCTCGTATAACACGATTCTGCCTCGTCTGCAATTATGTTACAAGGTGTGTTGAATGTTCTGTTTTCTACTCTCGTAACCACGTTGGACAGAATCATTGAGCCCCTTGCGTCCCGCTGTTCCAAATTCCGTTTCACACCCCTCGACACCAGCTCATCGACAGCTCGTCTAAATTATATTGCCCAGGCAGAACGGATCGCCATGGACGCTGCAGTCATTGACGCCTTGATATCCACCTCCTCGGGTGACCTCCGTCGGGCAATCACGTATCTGCAATCGGCCTCTCGCCTCTCGTCCTCCACTATTCCGCCCACGCCCATAACTCCGACAGATATCCAGGAGATAGCAGGCGTCGTCCCAGACCCCATAGTTCACGACTTTGCAGCGGTATCGGGCATAGATATGGAATCTATGGCCGTAGATGAACCCAAAGGGACACAACAGAAGGGGTTTGAACCTATCCAAAAGAAGGTGAAAGCGCTGATGCGGGAGGGATACTCGGCGACCCAATTGTTGACGCAGGTATTCAAAGCCCGCTCCTTTTCCTCCGCAACGGGCTCATTCAAACTTAGTTGCATGATCTCATTGTCCTTCACCCCACCCTAACCGCTCGAGAAAAGTCGAAATGCGCTCTTGTGCTCGCAGAGGCGGACAAGGCGCTGTGCGACGGTGCTGATGAGGAGCTGTGGATCCTGGAGGTCGCATTGCGCGTGCACAAGGCGGTCTCTTCATAGCATCTTGTTATTCTAAATCTGTATTACTGCTCAGTATGTATTGTAGTACGTCCACCTTGAATCATTTTTGAACAGCCGACGAGAATTGAAATTTTTATGCAAAAGAACAAAAATGACAGTACGGTACACTGAGGAATAATAGCACATCTACACTCCCCACTGTCAATACATTCATCTTATTCCAGCGGTGGCTTTTTGCAGTGCCCGCTTGATACCCAGCTGCGCCTTCTTGAGCTCGTCGGCGGATGAGTCTTCAATCTCCAGCTTCTCGAGCGCCCGTGCGAGCTCAGCCTCGACCTGGGCCTTAGCACCCCGCTTGAGCTTCATGCCAATCTCAGGCGACGTGATCGTGCCCTCAACCTGGTGGATATACGCCTCCAGGTCGGATTTGGCCTCATGGCGGGCGGAGAACTCCTTGTCAGCGTTCTTGAACTGCTCGGCATCCTTTATCATCTGGTCAATCTCAGCGGACGAGAGACGGCCGACAGAGTTGGTGATGCCTGGCAACAACGTGAGCTCGAAGATGGGCAAAGATAGGAAGAGCCGTACTGATGGATGCCTTGCGACCGGATGCACGATCTTGGGCAGATACCTTCAGCAGACCGTTGGCGTCGACCTCGAAGGTGGTGACCAGCTCAGCCTGGCCGCGGAGCATTGGCGGGATACCGTTGAGCTCGAATTCACCGAGCAGACGGTTGTCGCGACATTGGGTACGCTCACCCTCATATCTGTATCAAGTCAGCAGGGTTAGGTATAGGTAGTTATGCCCAACATACACAGGGAAAGTGACAGTGGTTTGGTTGTCTTCGACGGTGGTGAAGACCCGCGACTTGTTGGTCGGGATGGGGGTGTTGCGGGGGACGACGACACCAAATACATCACCCTGCATGGCAACACCGAGGGAGAGAGGAGCAACATCAAGGAGGAGGAGGTCCTTTGTCTGCTCGGAAGTTTGGCCAGTGAGGACGGCGGCCTGGACGGCGGCACCGTATGCGACGGCCTCATCGGGGTTAATCGACTTGTTGAGTTGGCGGCCACCGAAGTACTCGGAGACGAGGGCCTGGATTTTCGGGATACGGGTGGAGCCACCAACGAGGACAATGTCGTCGACCTTCTCACGGGCCATCTTGGCATCCTTGAGGACCTTCTCAACGGGGTCAAGGGTTGACTTGAACATGGCGGCATTGATCTCCTCGAAACGAGCCCGAGTGATGTTTGCGGAAAAGTCTTCGCCCTGAAAACGCACATCAGGCGGCGTAGTGATATAGTACACAAAACAACAGTACCTGGAAAAGGGAATCGACCTCCACGGTTGTCTGAGCGACACTGGAAAGTGTCCGCTTTGCACGCTCGCAAGCACTCCGCAGACGTCTCAGGGCACGGGCATCGTCCGAGATGTCGAGTTTGGACTTTCTCTTGAACTCGTTCTTGAAGTGGTCCAAAAGGGTGTTGTCAAAGTCCTCTCCACCAAGATGTGTGTCACCGGCGGTGGCCTTGACAGCGAAAACACCACCGCTAATATTCAGAAGGGAAACATCGAAAGTTCCTCCACCAAGATCGAAAATGAGGACGTTTTTTTCGGCCTTTGATTGCCGGTCAAGACCGTAGGCAATGGCGGCGGCGGTGGGCTCGTTGATGATACGCAGAACATCGAGACCGGCGATGGCACCAGCATCTTTAGTGGCCAGACGCTGCGAATCGTTGAAGTAGGCGGGGACGCTGGAAACGAAAGAAAAATGTTAAGAATCTGGAAACGACAAAAAGGCGGCTGCTGACGTGACGACGGCTTTCTTGACGGTCTTGCCGAGCTTGGCCTCGCAGATTTCCTTCATTTTGGTGAGGACCATGGACGAGATTTCCTGGGGGCTGAAGGTCTTCTCGTCGCCGAGGTATTGAACCTTGATCAGAGGCGATCCATCCTTCTCGACGACCTCGAAGGGCCAGTGGGTCATGTCCTGGTCGGAAGATGAGCGGAGATACAGATAACAAGAAGGAAAATGAGGACCTTTTTGACATCCGGGTCACTGGAGAATGATAAAACGAGTGAAAAAAACATCAGTGAGGGTTCCGAACAGCCAATGGGGTTTCTCAACTCGAAACGGCGGCCAATGAGACGTTTAGCGTCAAAAACAGTGTTGCGGGGGTTCATCGCAGCCTGGTTTTTTGCGGCGTCACCGATCAAGCGCTCTTCGGCGGAAAAGGCGACATAGGACGGGGTGGTGCGGTTACCCTCTGCAGGAGATGAGGAATGATGGCTGGAAGAAAAGGCTGGACGTACGGTCATTGGCGATGATCTCGACCCGGTCGTTTTGCCAGACACCGACACAGCTACGTGGAGATTGGAAAAAAGGCCAGGGAGAGAGAAGAATAGACGGACGAGTAGGTGGTTCCGAGATCGATACCGACAGCACCGTCAAAGACGTCGTCCATGGCAATTTTGGGGATGGGAGGGAGGAAGGGAGAGAAAGTGAAGGACGAAAATTTCGTGTGACGCGTTACTGATGTTTTGATCGCAAAAGTGCAACGGCCATGCTGCTCGGGCGACGATGTAGACCAGCTTTGGCAAGGCTCTCCCCTTGGACCTGTACCCGCGCTCTCAGCGACAAGCCATTGGGAAACAGTCCTCCCCGCTCCTTCGAGGACTGGGCAGAGCTTCAGCTCAGGCGCGCAGAAGTCGGCACCCTCAGTACTGCTCTTGCTTCTTTTATTTTATTTATCTGAATCCCACAACCCATCCCAGTCGATATATTCTCCCAGTACGGCTCGAATCGCACTCAGGAGAATACCTACAAGCTGCGCGATGCAACGCGGAGGCCAGTACCCAATGCAGCTGTCTCCTCCCTGCTAGCCGCGGGTGCCCACTTTGGCCATGCAACCTCTCGCATGAACCCCAATTTCATGCCCTACGCGTACGGTGTCCGCGCACAATCGACGATAATCGATCTCGACCACACCGTTCCGCTTCTCCGTCGCGCAGCAAATTTGGTCCGCTCCGTCGCGTACGCGGGTGGCCAGATTCTCTTCATCGGGACGCGCCCCGATCTGCGCCAGATCGTCAAGTCCGCCGCCGGTCGCATTGGCAAGCAGGGCTACTACATCAGCGACCGCTGGGTACCGGGCACCCTCACAAACACCGCAGAACTCTACACGCCGCAGATCGCAAAGGAAGTGAACACTGTTCCCGACCTCGTCATCCTCCTCAACCCGCTCTCCAACATCACTGCCATCCGCGAGTGCGCCCTCATGCATGTTCCCACCGTCGCCATCATAGACTCGGACGCAGACCCCCGCATCGTCATGTATCCAATACCAGCCAACGACGAGAGCCCCCAGACTGCAGAGATCATTGCTGGCATTTTGAGCATCGCTGGCCGTGAGGGTCTTGCTCTTCGCATGGAAGACAAGGTGACGGAGGACGAAGAGGAACAGACGCTGATCGACGAGGAGTTTTGGGATGGTGTTAACGAGGAGAGAAGACACGGCACTGCGGCGATGGACAGGGCGGCAGAGATGGTGTCGGCAGGAGCTTACGAAGCAACGCCGGAGGAAGAGCTGGAAATGCAAGAGTGGGAGAACTACTCAGAAGACGACCGACCACAAGGCGAAGGGGCAAGAGCCACAAGCCTAGCGAAACAGCCACAAGCTCAGCGATACGATTACTGACACCTACATATAGCATATACATATACATATATCATCTGACTCTACTGGGGGTGCTTTGCACTTCGAACCAATGTCCTTGAGTCAATGTTTGAGCATTCTTCGAAACTTCAACATCACAGAGAAGACTCACGTTCGGCCGCCTCCAAGGCGCGCACGTTGCCTTGCAGCTTGTTTATGGTCTCCACATATTCGTCTTCTTCCTCGCTGTCGAACACGATCCCGCCGCCAGCCTGCAAATATGCAACCCCGTCCTTGAACGTCATCGTGCGGATGGCAATGCAAGTGTCCATCTCGTCGTCCGCAAAGTCAAAGCGTCCAACTGCCCCAGCGTAGACGCCGCGGCGCTCCTTCTCCAGCGACGAGATTATCTCGATCGCCTTGATTTTGGGAGCACCTGACACCGTACCCGCGGGAAAGATTGAGCGAAATGCGTCAAATCTGGATTTTTCACCCTTGAACAACGCTACCGAATATCAACGATAGACTTTGCACACACCTTGTTTTGTCGGGGCGCAAGGTTCCAGAGATTTGTGAAGTGAGATGAATGACATGGCTGAATTTTTCCACCCTCATCAAGTGGTCCACCTTTACCGTTTTCGGCTGGCAAACACGATTGACGTCGTTTCTGGCGAGGTCCACAAGCATGATATGCTCTGCTCGGTCCTTTTCCGAAGCAAGGAGAGTCGCGCCCAATTTATCGTCCTCTGATTGAAGCCATTAGACAGTGGACGAAGAAAGATTCATGCAAGAGCCCGACCTTCTGCGGTTTTGCCCCGCTTTATGGTCCCAGCGATTGCGTGATTGAACACGACACTCTTCTGTACCTTGCAGAGAGTCTCGGGGCTTGCCCCGACGATTTGGAGGCCTCCGCAGTCTAGATAAAACATGTAAGGGCTGGGATTAACCTGCCGCAGATGTCTATAGGCGTTGAAAGGGTGCAGGGAAGTAGGCCGAGCAAGGCGCTGTGAAGGCACTGCTTGGATGATATCCCCAGCAACTATATGTTTTTTCAATGTCGTCACGAAGCTCTCGTAGCCCTCCTTCCCCACGTTGGACACAGACTGGTTTCCGAGCGTTATCGGGGGCTGCTGCGGCTCGGGGGTCGTGTTGACTAGCAAAGATTTTGCTAACCTCCGCGCCTTCGACACGGCCGTCTGGTAGACAAATGCCAGATTGACGGTCCCCGCATTTTTGGGGCAGAAGACATGCGAAACGACCTTGACCGTCTGAAAGAGGTGGTCGTAGATGAGCAGCGTGTCCACGAGCATAAAGACGGCCTCCGGGATGCCGAGAGGGTCCTTGAGTTGGCACGCCGTCTTGGGCTCGAAATGCTGGATGCAGTCGTATGATACATAGCCAATGGCGCCGCCAGTAAAGGTTGGAACTTCAGGAATCTTGATATATTTGTGCAGCGCCAACTCTTTCTGCAGAGCTACCATGGGATCCCCCGTGTGCTCCTCTCCGGGACCCGTCTTTATTATTTTGAGCGGGTCTGCAACCGCGTCGGCATAAGTAAATTTGGCGAAAGAAGAGCGCGAATTAACCTGCGCCAATGAAACTATAGCGAGCCACATTTTCGCCGTTGATTACCGACTCGAGGAGGAAACTGTACTTGGAGTCCTTGGCAATGCGAAGGTACGCCATGCATGGTGTGAGCAGATCGGCTGGGAGCTCGACGTACACAGGCACGCAATTGCCGAGCTTCTCGCCATTGATGAGGCGCTCGACGGTGTCCAGCGAGGGGAATGCAGGTAATCTCTGGGGGAGGCATTAAGACGGACACGCAAAAGCCAGGACGCTAGTGCTCACTTGCGCGTTCATGGTGAGCTGCCAAGGATGGATCATTTCCTAGTCTGACATCGTGATTTTGTAGTACCCCGAGCTGTTCGCTAACTCCTATCCACCATCCTCGGTCCGAGTCAGCAGCGCGCGCGTACACGGCCGCGCAACGACACCCATCTCGCTATCTAGCATATTTGGACCCGTCTTTACCTCAAACCATACTTCAAGTTGCATCGGCTGTGTCGACTCGATGTCCTGCGAGATATGAATCTACGCCCCGTTCTTGGAATCCTATGCTAGCAAGTAATCTCCGCATGCGCTTTGCGGATACAACCCCGAAGCGCAGGCCGGTCTAGGCCGTATAATTGTACGGTTTTTTGGCAGCTCTCGTCCATCCCTCTGGCAACTCCCAGCATCACCATAGAGATTTGTCTGTAGAGCTTCGCCGGTGTCACTTGGTTTCGTAGCGTAGGCGCCAAGAACACGCCGAATTCAGAGCATGCTTCCGAGGACGAAGCGGCAGTTTCTATTATTACTCCTACATACATTCAAGTACAGTAAACCAAGCAAGAGAGTTCGTGAGTTGGAGGACCGAGTCGTTAAAACACGTCACACAGATTGGGATGCCGTCTTCACCACAGCGTGCTGGCCTGGTGGGACGACATCAAACCCGCTCTGGCCAAGATCGGCCGGGAGAGTAGCCGTTTCATCTAGCGGTGATGTAAGAAGACCTTCCGCCTCTTCTGGATCTACACTGAGCGCGACGGGAGGGCGAAGGAAGCTTGGTGGAGTGACGAGGTTGTTGAACAGGAACTAGAACAGATGCTGTGGTTAGAATGACAGAGAGGAAATGAATCCAACTCACAGTGCCGTAGCTAAATGGCGTATTTTTGGTCAGCATATACTGCGAGAATCTTCCAATCGACTTACACTAGCAACGAGAATCCGAGGACTTGCAGCAGGGAAATCGGCCAGACCAATTTCTCCCAGCCTAGGCCCAAGCTGATGATCCAAATCGAGAGGGTTCGACAGGTATCGGTCAACGAGCGAGCAGTTGCGCTGACGTGGCGAGTGACGCTAAGACCGAAGTAGTTGAAAAGAGCGATGCTACACGCAATTGCGACGCCCGAGTAGAGAACAGTCGGCGTCTCAATCATTTGCCGCCAACCCCGCGGGAGATCAAAGAAGGGAGTCTGAGCAGAAATGGCAGGAATAGAGAGAATGGGGATGAATAATAAGATCGAGATGGCGCCGAATAAGCCCTCGAACCCGACGGCGACCAGCGGAGCAACGGCGTATCGACCTGGATATTAATCGGCGGGCGGGTCATCACAAACTACTTGTCTCGACTCACCCATTATCTTTTCTTCCACCACGAATTGCGTGGCCGTGCTATGAGATGTTCAGAATCATTTTGAAGATCCTCAGGAGAATAGAACTGACAAGATCTGCGCGAACAAGATGAAAAAGACGCCTGTGGAGATCCAAGTTGAGCGCAACTGTCAATGTCACTGCGTCGGAAGAGAAACCCTACCGATTAGAACCTTGGTCGCCTCGGGTGGATCAGTACCCTCTGGAGGCGGCAGGTCTGGCAGGTCGGCAATGAAAGACGAGACCATGCGGGAGAACAGCGGGGACTCCTTGACGACTTCCTTGACAAGCGAACCCGAAAATCCAACTAGAAATTCATATTAACGCCGAGACAGAATTGAATGAGCATATCCATCTCACCTAAACCAACGCCGGCCATGACCACGATAAGCGAAATCCATCTATTTTGGAATCAATGAGTAATTTCCAGGAAATGGAGAGGGGCAATGCGCTGAACTGGTAAAGCCAAAGGCGGCGTCGGAGGAATGCAACGCTCCCGACTCCTACGAATAGGACCAAGGCGCCACGGGTCATCTGATAGATTGAAACTGGGGTGTATAGCAGGCCAACATTCATTAGCGTGGTGCCGGTGAGATCGCAGGCAGCAGGTATCCACAGGAGAAGGATCTTCCATCCACTGAGTTGTTCGGGGTCCGGGCCCTTGCTCGGGACAAGCGAATCATCTTCCGGAAGATGAACAGAAGATTGACGCCTCGAACGGAACCACGTGTAAATAACGGGAAGGAAGCCTTGTTCGAATGGATAAACGCGCAAATGGAGCAAGGAAAGAAGACGGACAAAGCATCTCTCCCAAAAACATCTGGAGCGTCTGCCAGACGGGTTGCTCGTATAACACAGGGTGGTCCGAGTCGCAATCCTCGACGCATTGCATGTCCTATACGGAAAAATTGGGTTGGATAGAGATCAGGGAGCGACGAGCGGTCTGATTTGCCTGCCACTTGGACCACAGCGAGTTGCTGGAGCCTGTAGCCAAGATGAACACAATTCGTGAACGACACTGTTGAAGTACCTGTGATGATCATTCCCGCGAGGAGGACCGGGATAAAGAACGACGACGGCATGGTGCAAGGGGATCTGGGTAAGCTAGGAGCACAAGGAGGTACGCGTAATGCAAGTGCTGCACCGTTGTATACGCGGATGGGTGTCACGGTGTGACCAAGAAGCAGCATCAAAGTGGGCCTTCGGGACCAATTTAAAGCATGGAGAAGGCCTCTCCCATTCTGCCCACCGTCGTTGCATTCACAAAGGTCCCACCGGGGAATGGTCCAGATCTTCCTTGCATCGTCCAAAGGGAACCAGGGAGTCCGCTACTTTCCCTACTCTGGCTACCTCGGCCTCACAACTCTCAAAGTCGACGGAGGTCCGTTGCCTCTCTTTTTCTCCCCCAGTTCACCGCTCATGCCTTCCCCAGTTGTCCGAACAAAACTTGACGCAGACCTCAAACCGCTCCCGGCAAAGTCCATCACTGTTTCCGTCAGATGCTATGAGGCTCGGCTCGGCCGTCTGGGGGTGATGCACTCCAACGTCCTGGTCGACTACACCCAGGTTCTGTGGTCCAAACCCGACGATGGGAATGACTACACAGATATCGGAGACCTGGAGCTGCCCTTCCGGATCTCGATTCCTGCAAAAGTTGCAGGCTTCAGCACCGCGTCCTTCGTGGAATTTCGGTGTACTTGGAGGGTCGAAGCCATTGTAAACCATATGCCCATCCTCGGTGTCGGCTCTCGTCAAATAAAACACTCGGAATTGCCCCTTCTGCGGTTCGGCTATCCTTCGGAGCCCTCCACTCCCATCACGCAGCCCATACTCGACTCTGAAATCTCCCACCCCAATTGCCCACCCATACGATATGGCATCAATCCACCGACTACGCCTGTGGGCCCTCTGGACCTCGTTTCTATTCCGATCCATCTTTTGCCCAGCGATCCACGGGTCTCCTTCCGCAGTGCTAGTGTCATCATTGAACGCCGAATGCGACTCATGGACCCACCATCTCCGCCATCAACTCCGACACTGCTATCGAACACACCCGCCAGTTTTCAGGCATCATCCTCATCCCATCCATCTTGCTCTCTGCCTATTCCACAACGGACATCTTCATTTGCATCTTCCTCGTCGCTATCATATTCCCCTTCCTCCAGTTACACCGACTCGTCATCGCAGCTCTCATCGTCCGCCACCTTACAACCATCTGACAGTCGTGCATCCACGAGCGGCGCGTCCCTTCTCGTCAATTCAATAGCCGGGAGCGAATCCTCGGGGCTTTTCGCTCGCGCAGATTCGGGAGTCTGGAGCAAAACTCTTACTTTGTAATTTGTTTCTCTTTCACTTGTGTAGCGCTGACTCTGTATGCAGGCAATGGCCCGCCGCTAAATCACACAGCAGGTGGGCGATCGGGGAAACGATAGAGTCCGAACTCGTTTCTGTTAAATTCTTCATTCGGGTCAAGGTTAGTATTATTTTTGCATCCGCGACAAAAGTCTCAGTGCATCTAGATCGTTGTGTCGTCCTCGCTTGGTACGGAATCATTAGAGCTCGACGAAAAGGAGCTTTTGGTTGTGTCAACAAACGAAGCTGAGCGCCAACTCGCCCTATCAAAATACAACGACGCGTTGTATTCACACCATCCTGACGGTACTCGCTCGAAATCCAAGTCACCCCGGCGTTCGCGTAGACTACACGACGATGCTCCGCCACTGCCCGCATCCGCTTCCCGAGCAGAGCATTCACACCGGATTTCGTCCTCTTCTTCGCATTATTCTTCGACTTCGGCTTCTACCTCAAAGCCGCCGCGAAGGCCGCATACCAGTGCTGGGCCTAGAGACAAATCACGTACAGGTGATTCCATATCCGGGCGTGAGGTGGAGAGCAAAGAGCATGCAGGCGAGACATCACGACCGCGAGTCCGACCGGACACCGGTGGCGATGCAGAGATCGCAGTCAGTCACAACGCAAGCAAGGGCTATTTCAACGCCCCTTTGACGGTGGCAACGGGAGCCGGCGACAGCGGAGGAAGCGCGAGCAGTACAAGCTTGAGCACGTCTGCTAGCTCTGTGGATAGCAACCAGTCGGACGAGGTGCGGGAGTGGGAGGAGGAACTTGCTCGCATCGAGATGCGGAGCCGGCGGTCGAGTGATCTCGTTGGATTTTCGACTAGGAGACGACCCTAGTATTTATTTACGGCCGCGCAGTGCTACGTGCTACCTATATCTAACTACCTTGGCATTAACAGTTGTAAATTACTCGCATTATTTTGGTCTTTCAAAAGCTTTTGTTCCCGCATTTTGGTGCGGTCACGCGACCAGATTTACCTCTGCACTGCACCCCGATGTCCCCAGCATTTCCCGTTATGCGCTTCACTGCGTTGACCACAGCCCGTAGGTCTTCTCGCTCCCACAACCTCATGTCCCGACTTATTGCCGCTCGTGTCTTCTCTTCCTTCAGTGGTGGGTCTCGGCTTTCTCCTTCTTAAAAGTTCGTATTAGCTAGGCTGTACCCCATTTGCTCCATTTACGCTGTCATCGCGCACCAGCTACCACTGCGAACGAAGAAGTGGCGTACCAGGTCCAACCTTTCCTGCCCCCGCGCTTCTGGTACTGACCATATGGCCCAGAGGTTGGCTCCGGGCGACAGGAAGCGGGTAGATGAGGCGCGTGCGCTTCGCGCGGCCCAGGAAGCGGAAATTCGCGCGAAAGTCTTTGCCAAGGTATGTTAAAATCCCCCATTAGAAGCGCTCTAACTAGATCATTCGCTGGCTTTTACTCCTTTCTCTCATGACTTTGCGTGATGTGGGGTGCATATTTCTAGCAACCTTTGAACCCAGATGACTACAAACCGAAACCCTCTTGGGCAGATGGCACACGGAAATAATATATTGTTCTTTAGCTTCGGAGTAGGCAGTGAATGCATTCGAAGATTGGGCTCTAGATAGGCTACACGGAGGGATTATGATATTAACGCGAGAAAAATGAGTTTAGGTCGATGCGCAGAACATATGTACAAAATGCATCGACCAGCTCATTCCCGGGCGGTCGATGCTCCCCTACACGTGAATTGAGCATAGTTGGGCATAGTGATCGAGAAAACCTACTCGAAATAATCGGCAGGGTCGGCGCCGTTGGCGACGGCTGTGGTCTTCGGGGTGGCAGCAGCTTCGGGCGTAAAGCTTAGGAGGGGCTCGTGGGCAACGAAGGAATCGGGCGACGATGGAAGGTTATCATAGGCATCTGGCCCCCCCAAGGACGAGCTCGTAGAAAGCAGTGATGCAAAGGAGTCTTGATGATTGGGGGTTGGTCGGCGAACAGGGCTTTCCACCTCAGTGCCGCTGACTGCGGCAGACTCCTCAAGAGTGCCTGCGACGGTTATCGTCGGTATTGCATTGTCTGCATCCCCGCTGCTCGGTTGGGTAGTCGCATCTGTCCGAGGTGTGGAAGCCGGAGGGGTGCTAACCGCATCCGCCTGAATTGCAGGGGTTGGAGGGGAGCTAGGCTCACCTGCCGCACCGTTGATGACGGCCGATGCAGTAGAAACGGTATTACTTAGTGCCGCAGTTAATGTGGTAAATGGAGGTGGGCTGGATGTACGCCTCCGCCATCCGCTCGCCGTATCTTTGAGGGCCTGCAGGGGATTTGGAGAAGGCGAGCGGCTCCTCGACGATGTCAGTGAATTTCTGTTGACGGACAGAGACGAAGGCGAGCGTGGGGCGGACCCAGAGGAGGTCGGCGACGGCAGGGTGAGCGCGTTAGCGGTGGGAGTTGGAGGTTGAGCCTCCAGTGTCGAAGGCCCGGCTGAAGGCCCGGCTGAAGGCCCGGCTGCAGCGGGCTCTTCAGATGTATTACTAGCTTCACCTTTCTTCTTCTTCTCTTCGGCTTCCTTGCGCTGTTGTTCTTCATGATCGATGAGGGACAGCCGCATCGCCTCCATCATCATCAACTTGAAGATCGTGCGTTAGGCGTGGTCCGTGAACGGAGCGGACAGAGCTTACTTCTTCCAACTCGGGTCCTCCCATACCCATGAATTGCTCGAAATTGCCATTTGAAGCGGGCTGCTGTCGTCTACGAGACCGTCTACTTCCCGACCCTTCCGTGGCAGCTTCGGCCTGAGCAGCCTCCTCTGCGCTCAAAGCGTGCACCCGCCCACTGGTAACGCCGACAGGAATGAGGCGGTCGCCGACTTGGCGCATGATAATCCTTCTGTTTGCTCGTCGTGTGACCGCTGCTCTCACCGCAGCTAGCTTCGCCTCCCAATCCGGTCTGATATGGTCTGCCAAGGGAACGGTTCGAGGTTATCGGTGGAAGGGCGGGAAGGAGACCCACCGGTGAGGACGACCTCTGGGCTGTCTGCTCCAAAACTCTTCTGACGTCGTTTGTGTGTTGGATACGGGCCGGACGTTTCTATCGACTGTTGAGAGCCCTTTGGCGAGTCGGACCAGGGGGAGCTCTGAATAAGTAGATAAGGGCAATTACAAGGAGGAAAGAATGGAACCAACTGATCCCTCGCTCCCGATGCCGGCTCTCCATGGAGGAGGGGAGTAGACCACGCCAAAGTTGTCCTGCACGCAATACGGACAAGCCGCTGGCTCGGAGACCAAATGGGTGGTGGTGGGTTCACTGCGCTTGATCTGTACAAAGCACTCTGTGCAGATGGCCTGGTCGCAGCAGCGGGAATGGTTGATGTTGGGTGGATAGTACTAGTCGTGCGATATGAGCGGGGATGAATATACGGCACACGCTACGGACCAGAAAGCAGATAGGACACTCTACGGCGCCCCTGTACACTGTGGCCTCTGGTTTGCTTGGTTCTTTGAGCATACCGGGGCGTTTGGAGGCCTTGAGGGAGCTGACTGTCGGCGGCGGCGGCGGCGGAGGTTGCTGCTCGCCCTCGACTTCGGGGAGCTGCTTTCTCGCAGCGAGGACCTGTTCGTCGTCCCAAGTGTCCTCATAGTCCTCAAGGGGACGATAGAATGGCGCGAGTCTCCTGGCAATGATGAGCTGAGCGGTGATTGACTGGTTCCAGTCCCGTTGACCAGAATATACGCCTTGAGGAACGAGCTGGCCGTAGTCGACAGAGTCGTCGTGGGGACGCCCCGAGGACGAGGAGCTGTTTCCCATCCCACCTCGCGTCTCGAGGATAAGTACACCCTTATTGAGATGTGTTTGCCTGAAGCCTGACAGCGAGGGGCTGTAGCGAGAATATCTACGCCTTGCTCGAGCAGCTACCACGTCCTGGTACCACACCCGGCACACACCTTTCGTTCCCTCGGTGCCCTCAACGGCTTTCGTGGTCCCCGCCGACTACCGGGCGAGGGTGACGTGTCTTTACCACACACGTGGCCGCCTATAAAACTCTCTACTCGGAAACTTTTCCCGTCTCTGTTCCTTTTGCCTCTTTATAATGGAGGCGCCTTGGTCGCAAACCTCAGACCAAATCCTAGAACATTTTGGCGTACACCCCGACCGCGGTCTCTCGTCCGACCAGGCTGCAAAGCATGCCCAGATCTATGGAAGGAATGGTAATGTAGATCTCCCTGCTCTTCTCTTTCTCTTGCTGACTGGCCCTTGGATAGAGCTCCCCGACGACCCCTCGACACCGCTCTGGGAGCTTATTCTAGAGCAGTTCAAGGACCAACTCGTCCTCATTCTCCTTGCTTCGGCTGTCATTTCGTTCATCTTGGCCCTCTTCGAAGAGTCTGAGGGCAGCTTCCTTGGGGCATTCGTAGAGCCTCTTGTCATCCTCCTCATACTCGTGGCAAACGCGACTGTTGGCGTCATCCAGGAAACAAGTGCAGAAAAAGCGATCGACGTACGTGTTGACACACCAGCGGCTGGTAGCCCGAGTAACGCCCCCCTTCCAGGCTCTCAAGGAGTACTCCCCTGATGAGGCGAAAGTCGTGCGCTCCAGCCAGATTGCCCGCATCCATGCCGCGGAGCTTGTTCCGGGCGATATCATTTCAGTAGCTGTCGGCGACAAAATTCCAGCCGACTGCAGACTGCTTTCCGTCACCTCGAGCAGCTTCCGCATTGATCAAGCTATTCTCACTGGAGAGAGTGTCAGCGTCAACAAGTATGTTGATGTTGTCCCGGATCTCAAGGCCGTCAAGCAGGACATGACCAACATGCTCTTCTCTGTGCGTTCTCTCCTCGCCAAAAAGAACACTCCATATCCTCACGCGTCATATTTCAGGGAACTACAGTCGTTAACGGAACCGCCAAAGCTGTCGTCGTCTTGACTGGCAGTCACACAGCTATTGGCGATATCCACAAGTCGATCACCTCCCAAATCAGCGAAAAAACGCCGCTCAAACGCAAGTTGGATGACTTTGGAGATATGCTCGCCAAGGTCATCACAGTCATCTGTATCCTCGTCTGGCTCGTAAACATTCGCCACTTCTGGGACCCGGCCCACCGCGGCGCACTCAAGGGTGCCATCTATTACTTCAAGATAGCTGTTGCCCTAGCCGTCGCAGCCATCCCCGAAGGTCTCGCAGCCGTCATCACCGCTTGTCTGGCGCTTGGTACCAAGAAAATGGCTCAGAAGAATGCGATTGTTCGCAACCTTCCCAGTGTTGAGACCCTTGGTTGCACCAATGTCATCTGCTCCGACAAGACGGGTACTTTGACCACCAATCAGATGTGTGTCTCTAAAGTATGTGTCCGGTTTCCCAGCTGAACGATGTTTAGCTGATAATTTTCTAGTTTCTCGTCGTTGATGGCCGTACAGGTAGAGCGAGCGAGTACACCGTCGAAGGCACTACTTTCTCGCCGTACGGGTCGGTCACATCTGCTGATGGCAAAGAGGCCTCCGCTGAACTGAAGTCAGACGCTATCCAACGGTTAGCGGAAATCAGTTCCGTTTGCAATGATTCCAAGATCGTCTACAACGCGGTGCCTATTGTTCTCTACTTACTCTTGGATGTCAGTACTGATCGGTCGAACAGGATAAGGCTGTGTATGTTAACGTTGGTGAACCTACGGAAGCTGCTCTGAAGGTCCTCGTCGAGAAATTGGGCTGCAGAGATGCGGAAATCACAAAGTCCCTTCCGAGTCTGGAACCGGTGGTCCGAGCCAGCGTTGTCAACGAGTTCTTTGAACAGTCCATCCCCCGCCTCCTCACCTTCGAGTTCTCTCGGGACCGTAAGATGATGTCGGTCCTCGTGAAACTCAATGGTTCCGGCGCCCTTTTCGTCAAAGGAGCACCCGAGTCGGTTCTGGAACGCTGCGTTTCTGTACAGGTTGACGGGAAAACAATGCCTCTCACGCCCGAGCTGCGCTCGACGATCATTTCAAAGACTGTGTCTTACGGCGCAAGTGGGCTCCGCACCCTCGCCCTCGCCTACGTGAACGTGCAAGACATCGACGCTGCGCACTACCACTCCGAAAGCTCCAAGGACTATTCACGGTTCGAGCAGAACCTGACCTTCGTCTCGCTCGTCGGCATGCTTGACCCGCCCCGCCCGGAAGTGCGCGGAGCCGTCGCGAACTGCAAGGCCGCTGGGATCCGGGTTATCTGCATCACTGGGGACAATAAGGGCACCGCTGAGACGATTTGCCGTCAGATTGGGATATTCGGAGAAAACGAAGACTTGACGGGAAAGAGCTATACTGGACGCGAGCTTGACGAGCTGTCACACGAGGAAAAGGTCGTGGCTGTGCAGCGCGCCAGCTTGTTCTCGCGCACAGAACCCTCGCACAAGAGCCAGCTTGTAGACTTGTTGCAGGGTTTGGGACTAGTTGTCGCTATGGTGCGGATTCAAATGTTTTTGGTCGCAGCTTCTCAGTTGACGGTGCATTTGTTAGACTGGAGATGGTGTCAACGATGCTCCTGCCCTGAAGAAGGCAGACATTGGGGTGGCGATGGGAAGCGGGACGGATGTTGCCAAATTAGCGGCGGACATGGTGCTCGCCGATTCCAATTTCGCGACAATAGAAAAGGCGGTTGAGGAAGGTAGACTTATCTATAACAATACAAAGCAATTCATTCGTTATCTTAGTGCGTTCCTTTCTTTCTCTTCCATGTCACATAGTTTAACCCCACCCAGTCTCCTCTAACATCGGCGAGGTCGTCAGGTATATATGGCTGATATCAACGAGTTATCAATGCGTTAATCTCACCTTGCAGTATATTCCTCACGGTTCTCCTGGGTATGCCAGAGGCCTTAATTCCGGTTCAACTTCTTTGGGTCAACTTGGTCACGGACAGCTTGCCTGCGACTGCTCTTGGATTCAACCCGCCTGATCACTCTATCATGCGCGTGCCGCCGAGAGACAGTCGTGAGCCCCTTGTCGGCAAATGGCTCTTCTTCCGGTACATGGTAGTGGGCATCTACGTTGGCGGGGCCACTGTGTTTGGTTACGCCTGGTGGTTCCTCTACTATGCTGGCGGTCCTCAAATCTCGTACTATCAATTGGTATATATAGAGTCGCGTTCTGGCATTCCGTGTTGATTTTTTCTGGCAGACCCATTTCCACCAATGTTCGGCTCTGTTTCCAGAGATCGGTTGCGAGATGTTTACCAACATCATGGCGCACCGCGCGACGACGATGAGCTTGTCGATTTTGGTCACTGTGGAGATGTTCAACGCCATCAACTCGCTGTCGGAGAACGAGAGCCTTCTGGCTCTCCCTGTGTGGAAGAATCCCTATCTTGTTGCGGCTGTTGCACTGAGCATGGGCCTGCATTTCATGATACTTTATGTTCCCTTCTTCACAGTGAGCAGACTCAACTCCTGCTTTGACCATATCATAATACGAGTGCAGGCGTTGTTTGCGATCACGCCGCTCAACTGGATAGAATGGAAGGCAGTCCTCTACCTTAGCGCACCCGTCATTATCATAGACGAGATTCTCAAGTTCATTTCTGTAGGTTTCTTTTTGTGCCGTGCCAATCCGCTTCGATATTAACTGTTTCGCTCCCAGGCTACTTTTGTAAATCCTCCATCAAAGGTCAAGATTGATTGATGTGTGCTGTAGATTATCGATGTGCAGAATATAAAATGTTTTCTCCTTTCCAAGTGCGGCAGTCGTATGCGAAAGTACGCGTGTATGTATACGCAACACTGCGGTGGCAACAGTTGAAACGCGATCACGTGGTCTGTCTTGCCTGAACTGACCGAGACTTTGAACGGGCCATTGTAGCTCGATATTATGGCTACGTGGCGGAACGACAATCCATTGTGAGGGAGCGGGACGAGGAGAAAAACGCGGTATGCAAAGAACGAAACCGGACAGAAAGGCATTAACATACGCGCCGTGCCGGAAAACTAGCCACGCGAACTGGATCTTCACGAAAGCAGAGGATGGACTGGAGTGAGAGCAAACAAGAATCGTCATTGACGGAGCCAGGCGAGCGGAACCAACACCGCCACAGTCAAGTTCTTCAAAAGGCCCGCAAACTGTCAGCCACCTCATT
>CVRE01178757.1:0-11335 GCA_001179765.1 Crepidotus sp. BD-2015
GCTCGGAGCCGCCCGCGAAGCGGCAGAAACTGGCTAGCGAGAAGAAGCGGTATATCAGCGCGTCTGAGCTGATCAGGCAGGCGTTCAGCACTGTCGGGGCAGCATGAGTCGGGTCGCGATAGCAATGTGGACAATGGGGCCTCCATTGCGGATCGGCGACGCGATCACATGATGAGGTCGGTACTAGTGGTACGCATACATACGCTGTACAAATGACTACAGGTCCGCTATATACTAAGAAGCGCGCAGAGCGCGATGGTTATGATGATTATTGAAGTAGGGGTCCGTGGGAACAAGGTAGACGCGTCGTTTCCGAAGGGAAGTCCTTGATATTCGAACGTGACATTTTGCTTGACCGAGCTGTTGTAGCACTGCTTTCTCAAATCCAAACCCGTGAGATCGTCCTTCGGTCGGGGTCAGCATAGCACGAGAGAAGGACACGATCAACATACAGGGACGGTGAAAAACATGTACATGCTCTGATTCAATCCCTTGAAGCCAGAAGTGTCGTATGGGAATTTGTCTCCCGAGTCCGTCGCACTCGTATTTCTTAGGAGGATACACTGCACCTGCCCGGGATAGTCGGTGGCTAGCTGTGGATAATCTTTCATGACATCACTGTTGCTCGTGTCCGCCACTAGCACAAACTTGCGCTGTGGGTATGTCTGGAAGATGCGATCGAGCAAGAACTTCCGTATCGACAGAGTCGCCGACACATCGCTGAAGTTGAGCGGACGGGTGTCAAAGCTACCCATAGGATATGTCGCATATATGAACTGCATGTAGTTCCGAGTAATCTGCTCCGGCGTGGTCGTAAGATAATGGAAGTGGAGCTGTGGCAGTGTTTTCGACCAGTTGGCGTAAACGTCGGGCATGTTCATCCATGGAGTGAATGGTCGAGCAAACGAGTTGAGCAGCCCCTCCTTGGGCTCGTAGATTTTCGTTACACGGAGAATATCGTCGATGTCGGAGATGATGGTGAGTCCAGTGGTGGGGACGAGGTATGCAGTGGAGTTTCCGGTGTCTGTACCATTGACATGGACATTCATGTGCTGAATTCCGTTGGTCTCGTTTCCGGATTGGAGCTGGTGATTTGGATCGGGAATGAGCACGGGAGAATTGAAGTCGCCTTCCGGACTCGTGGGACCGACAGTGAGGCTCTGCCTGGTCCCATTCGACTTGCCGGCGGATGTAATGGGGAGGAGGTTCATGGTAACGTTGACATTTGCCTGCTGTATCACATAAATTTCTGCAGTGAGGTTGCGAGCTTGGGCTGCTTGGTCGGCGGGTAGCTGGGAAACGGAGGTGTCGATGAGAAAAGCGTTTGCCAAATTATCCAGTTGGGACTGGGAGATATTTGGCTGCTTGAAAACGTTTCCGTGCACGACGAGGCTCCAACCCTGGCTTGTCCAGTTGGCGAAACTCCTACACGGTGAAAAATCACTGGGATGAAAGTAGTCCAAAAGAGGGAGACGTACGGGAGATTCAAGACCTGGGTGGGCAAGGCCGCAACGTCGCCATCACTCAATCCAAGAGAGCTCTGAACGGCAGTGCCGGTAGGGAAGTCCTGGAAGAAGTTGGGGACCCCTGACGCGACGTATGAAGGAATGGCGGAGCCAAGGCCGTCCAGAATAGAATTGATGTCGCCGTCCAAGTCTGTCAATATGTTCCGTCGCGCGAAACGAGGATTAGAGGTGAAGATGGTGCGCTGAGGTGGAGGGGGTACATGAGGAACTGGAGAGGTGGGAGTTGCGCCCGGGAGAGGCGTGGGCGAGGCACAGACACAGGAAATCCAGATGAAGATGCCGAGGGGGAGCATGGCGACGATGGAGACCTGTTGGTTACCTCGCCCCCTTTTGAAGGAAGACGAGGTTGGAGTGCAGTGATGACGTCACGCGACATATGTGACGCGTCGCGCGTTTGGATTAATACCGACAAGGACAGTGTATATTCTACGGCAAAGCAAAGACGGGTAGATAAGTAGGTGGTCGTTAATCATGAGTGCATCCGCGAAAGAGAAAATCCGTTGTATACCGTTCAAGCACCGGGCACAAACACACCCAGTCCAGCAGCCTGTATTGCTCCCGCATCCTCCGCGTTCAAGGCCCCAATCAGTTGGATCAGCTCCGCCCGAATATCGTCACCAATCTGGTCCGGTCCATTGGGATCCAGGACGTGCGCAAAGACGGGCAACAAGTTGCCAACGTACGGGTGCAGCGCAGCACCGTTGGTTCGGAAGAGGAAGAACAGCGCCCGGAATATCGGGCGGTTCTCCAGGACGTCGTTGCGCAGGGGAAGTGCCGCGATGAGGACGGGCAGGACCTGGTCAAGGGGAACGGCAGCCACATTGCGGACGATCATGCGAGCGACAGCGCCGGCGGCATTGTCCCGGGCGTTCATGACGTTCCCAGGAGAGTCGGGCTGTACATTGAACAGCGGGCGCAGAGCGGCAAGGAGCTGTATGTATTGCGCTGTCAGATCCATATCGGTGTTCTCCACGAGCAGGCCGGTAGCAAACGCCGCATTGCTCAACACATCGGCCTCAGGGTCACTCAGAGCCTTGTGGCACAGCTCGAGAAGGGGCTCAGTGGAGGGGGTGATGGCGCCCTTCATGCCAGAGATGATCTCTGCGAGGCATCCAATGGTGGAAGAGCGCTCGTTGAGGGAACGGCTCTTTTTCTAAATCGAGCAACGTAAGCGAATGCAGAGATCACCCAAAGAGAAAAACACCGACGTAGTATTTGGTGATAAGGGGATAGAAGGCGCCAAAGGCAGGAGCAAAGTCCGCGCCAAGAGCATTAGCCAGGGCAGAGACAACATCTCCCGCCGACGAAATCAAAACGGTCTCGTACTCCGCTTGATCTTCCGGCGCTTCCTCTTCGTCGTCCTGGTCAGGGTCTTGTTGGCATTCCGCCTTTTGGTCTAGGATCTGCATGGCCATGGTGGAAATCTCCTCTAGGTCTATGAATTGAATCAGTACGCGGCGCCGGCGAAGCAGAGATAGTTGCACATACGGCCGTCGACGAAGCCAGGGCCAATTTTGTTGATGGTCTCGGCAAGACTGTTGCAGAGGGTGGTAACGACGGATCTGTAAACGAATGGAGGTCAGACCAGTTGCGATGGAGCAGAGGGGCAGAGGGGTGGGAGATTCAGCAAGAAAAATACAAGTAGTCTCATGCGCCGCAGCGTCGAAGTGAGCTGAGTTATTTTCTCATCATGTAAAGGGGAGAAAAGAGAGGCGGAGATACGGAAAGGCGACTTGCTTGTTGTCCTCGGTTTCATACATCTCCAGCAGCGCCTTGAGAGCATGCTCGTTGAGCTCCTTGACGGTGGGGGGCAGAGGTTGGTACTGCGCAAATATAAGTCGGGCGGGCGAAGAATAAGAAAACACAACATACAGCCAGGCCTGCCGTCCACTCGGGGTGGTCGCTGATATCATAGAAGGTCCGGATGATCTCCAGTAACGAGTCTGTCGCACTCTTGCGGATGCCCTCGTAGTAGTGGGGCAACAAGTCAATGAGCTGCAGGGTGCACTGCTCGACGTAGGGAAGGAAGTGCATCTGGGTGGCAGCGAACAACGTCCCGAGGGTATCAGCTGCGATCTCCTTCTCCACGGCGATAGCGCTGTTGGCGTCCATAATCTTATCGAGGTCAAGGTCCTCGACTTCGGCAATATCGTTGCCGTTCACGTCGACCTTCTCGTCCATTATCGTAATGGCGGTTTGAGGAGACGTCCCGGTGCCAAAGGCAGACGAGGCTTCCATCACGGAGACTAGAGGGGGGATGAGTGAATTGTTTCAAGATCAGAAGGACCGTAGACCCACGCTCTTCGCCCTGTTCAGCCTGTGAGCAGCTCGTCAAAAGCGGCGGCACGACATTGGGTAGATACATGGCAAATTCTTCCTCAAAGACTTTGGCCATGACACCGAAGAACAGGAAGCTGCATTCGCGGAGGCGGGGGCTGCCGAGTTCAAGGCCCTGGAATGCCTGCTTCATCATCTCGGGGAAGTATGGGCGGAAAACATCTTTGCCCACGGCCTCCGCGAATGTCCCGATCGCATCGACAGTGATGCCACGCAGCTCCACCTCCTCGCCCTCGTTGGTCAATCCGAGGAAGTGCTGGAGGTGCTCCATTGTGGGTTGGAAGTAGGGCATGAACGACTCTTTGGCAGCATGGGCAGCGCTGCCGATGGCCCCAATGACGACTGACTTAACAGCGATCGGGGCAGTGGCGAGGAGAGCATTGAGACACTCCATAATGCTGGCAAGGTAGATGCCGATGAAATCATGAAGGATCTCCAGCAGGGCGTCGAGCGCAGTGCATGCCGATCTCTGGGTATCCGGGTCGTTGATGAGAGCCATGATCCCCTGTCCGTATCGTTAGAAGAGGACTAGAATTGTAATATCAGAGTGGACTTGCCGGTACGAGAACCTCGTGTCTGGTGATACACTCCTCAGATAGCCACTCGCACATACAGCAAACGGCGACACATGAAGCTTTTCTAACACCGGCATCACTATCCCTCAAGCCAGCCTCGATGACGGGCCACACTGCACTGAGCAAGGGCGTCATGAACTCACTGCAGCCCTCGACGCAAATTCCAAGGGCGAGCATAGCACCTCGCCGATTGTTAGGGTCGGGGGAAGAGAAATATTCGGTTATGAGATTGCGCAGAGGGGGAAAGACTTGAGAGGGGGGTAAACCGGTCGCAAGCCCATCGATGATGCGAAGAGCGGACTGTTGCGCATGTTAAGTATCATACACGAACAGGAACGGCTGTACACATACGCGGGAAGGTGCGTCGTCGTCGATATCATCGGGCTCAGCTTCAGTCGTGATCGGCATCAATCCATGAAGAATAGCTCCAGGAAGGTTGTTGGCCTGGATCTTGGACTTTTTGCTGAAAATACGTGTGAGTGTGTGTTGTACTTTTCCTGAGGAAAGAACGTACTATACGATCGTCCAATTCAGGGCGTTGAGGGACAGAACACGGAGTTCAGTTTCATATGCACGGTTGGCACCCAACTGTAAGAGGAAGTCTGCGAGCTCAGGAATATGTTTGCCGAGGACTGGGACTTCCTGTAAAAGAAACTTAAGGAGACTCCTCCTACAGTTCCACAGACCAACGTACGAGGATGAGAAGAGTCTCGAGAACGTCGAACAGTTGACGCGCTCCGCTTTCATTCCCGGTCTGGACACACTGTCCGATGACCTGCATGATGGCAGGAAGGCAAGCCTGGAAGGATTTCTGCGAAGGGTTTCTAGTTGATGTTGACGATGATGCGAGTCGGACGCACCACGTCTGCCTTGTCGTCCGAATCGATGTAGCTAGCGATGACCCCCATCGCCCTGGATGAGAAAATGAGATGAACACATGGATGTATAGTTGCGCGTGGTCAACGTACCGGACTGTGTGGATCCGAACTTCGATACTTTCGGGATCGATCAACAGCTGGGAAAACAGTTTGAAGAAGCTCTGGAGGTGGTCCTTGAAGCCTTCGACGATACTGTCCAAAACGGTGTACAGAATGAAAACTCCGACTTCGCGGTGCACAACCTGTGCAGAAACACAGGTTTGATGCAGGAAGGGAAGCAGCTGAGGCCATGTTCCAACGGGGAACTCTATGTCGGCAATGGCGGCCATCACGCGCGCAACAGAATGGCGGACGAGGTTACTTAAAAAGCGCGTCGATGTTTGGAGATCGGTGCATTCGTGGGGGGCACGACTTACTCTGGGTCGGCCAGGACAATCTCGGGCAACTTTTCCTTGATTTGTTCACGATCGCTCTGTGGAAGTTCCCCCCACAGGTGACCCTTGTTTTGGGCGACGCGTTTTCTCATCTCCACTGCCGCGAGCTGGCGCACCTGGATATTCATCCGAGCGGCGTCAGGGAGAAAATGCTTCTAGGACGAGGACGAGCGTACGGGTACGGCTGCCGGACTGGCCATTATTGTGGCGAGAGCGACGATGCATGACGGATTTTTGTAGTACTCGAGGTTTAGTTTGGCAGTCGCCTGCGAGAGGGAAGAGATGAAGAGATGCTTGCGCGATTTGAAGAAAACTTACGCCTTTAACTTGGACGGTGTCGCTGGAGGTTACCTGCAAGAGCAGGTCATGGAGTCCTTGAACGTAGGCGGGCTGGACAGAAGTGAGGATGCGAATGAAAATGTGGACACGAGAGAGACATACATCCATTTGCGGGAGAGGGAAAGGGAGAGATGAGGAAAGAGGACAAGAGAGAAGGTGAAAAATCGGCAGAGCGAAAAAATCTCTTGAATTGATCTCCACGTGGGTCAATGATCTGATGGCTCGCGTTATTGGTCTTGCCGCGTAACCACGACTTGCTTTCAACGCTCAACTTGACTGAACCAGTTTCTGTTTCTCCGTGAACGTCATTTCCCCCGTGGACCTTTTACCTGGAGCCTGCGAATTTGGAACGAGGCCGCTGCGGCAATTCAGCACCGCCGCATACTATTGTCTTTCGTTATTTCTGGCTGCACTTGGGAATTGCTGTATCATTACAATCCTAAAGGCAATGGTGCACCGCTCTGGCGACGCTTTGGTGGCCAGGTTACCCGTGCAGTGTATCTCCTTTTTTAGGAATCCAACACAAAGCAAGACATCGGATTCTATGTAGGGTGGCTCCTCTTTGTTCTTCCGACCTGCATTGATGGTAAAGCGGGTGGCATTCGCTATATAAAGGAGGCTCGTTCACCATCCTTTACTTGCCACTTCTTCCCATCCCAGTCGTGCTTGATATAACTATGCATCTCTCAACTCTCCGCCTCATGCGGGCACGCAGTCGTCGAAACTCTTCTTCACCGCGAGTCCTTCGCAAACCAATGTTCGTCCTGACACTCATCGAATGTACAAAATTGATAACTGTTTCTGTTAGAGTTGTAGAGCTGGATTCTACGACGTCGCCCCGAGTGCTTCGCAAATCCAAATCAATGTTTGTCCCTTCCATAACCACCGCCCGCAATATTTACCGTACAGATAGGCGGAGCATCCAAACCGTCGAGCTTGATGCTACCGAGCTTAGTTCCATGCATGCAGTCCGAAAGCCACACAAAACATTCAAACGCCGGCTTGTCTTGATATGGAAACGCCTCAGCAGGCCTTCGCGCCCCCGCGCATCCCGGCGCTTCTCGTTCATGCCCCCGAACTTTGTCCTAGTCTCTCACGATGGCCATTCCAAGTCGACAGATTCGCATCGCGGGTCAAAATATTGCGACGCAATGCCTGTAGAGTAAGGCTGTCGAACAAGATGGTGACGAGCGAGACGATCTTTTGGCAACAGACCAGGTTCAGGAGACTTAAGCTCTTTGTAATTTATCTCGATTGTGTAGTGCAATAATGTAAATCATCACATCGCATTGCCAGTCTCTCTTGAAATGGGTTGCAGGAGGCTGCAAGATCACTCTTGAGTGCGTCCAGATTCTTCTCCAAAAGGCAATTCGGACTTGAAGCGACGGTTTCACTGCGTCACCAAATCGGGCAAGCGCCTCCTACAATTTGTGCGTTTCTCCCAGAACGGCCATTACAAGAATCAAGATAGAGCCCTTACATTTCTACTAATACCCTTCCTCTTCCACTGCTTGCTCTTCTACCACGACCACCCTCGATGGACAGTTTTGCAGAGCCCTACACTCGTCTTGGAGACGATATCTCGCTCGAGGAGGTCCGGCAACAGGTCCGCGCGCTCGAGGCAGACCATCGCGCAGCGGGGATTCCGCTCTCTGGCCGTGTCCTCCATGTCTGCCACTATCTTCCGGTTTCAGCGACGCTGAACAGCTCTTCGGGAGTTATCAGTCCGCCAGCAACTCCACCAATCAAATCATCGGATGCGCTATTGACTCCTCCATCGGAATCCATCGACATCGGGACGCAAAAGTGCTCAGAGTCGGCGGTGTGGACGTTGCTGCCGCGGTATGGCCATGCAGCGATGATCTCGGGCATCCGCTCGCTCTCCGCGACGCACGAGCAGCTGATCATCGGCTGGACGGGCGATATCCAGGCGACCGTCCCGGGCGAGCGCGTGTCCTCCGAGACTGTCACGCAGGGCGACCGCGCGGCGCTCGAGGACGCGCTGAGGACGTACCAGCCGAAAGAGTCGGATCCGGACGACGACCGCAAGACGACGTACGTCCCCGTGTGGCTCGACGATCAGGTCGCGCACGGGCATTATGACGGGTATTGCAAGCAGAGTGGGTGCATTTGTTCCCCGATTCAGCGCAGTCGTTAATCTGGGTATCTTTCCCCCCTTTTGCCAGCCCTGTGGCCGCTGTTCCACTACCTCCTCTGGCAGGACATCGCGTCGGAGGACACCTCCCAGGACGCACACTACACCGCGTACGCCGCCGCCAACGCCGCCTTCGCTGCGCGCATCGCCGAGGTGTACGTCCCGGGCGACCTCGTCTGGGTGCACGACTACCACCTCCTCCTCCTCCCCAAGCTCCTCCGCCAGCTCATCCCCGACGCCCTCGTCGGCCTCTTCGTGCACACGCCCTTCCCGAGCTCCGAGGTGTTTAGGTGCCTGCCGCGGCGCAGGGAGATATTGGACGGAATGGTTGGCGCGGACCTGGTGTGCTTCCAGACGTACTCGTACTCACGGCACTTTACGAGCACGTGCATACGCGTGTGCGGGTACGAGACGACGCCACGGGGCATCGACGCGGAGGGGCACGTCACCGCCGTGACGCACTGTCCGGTCGGTGTGGACGCGGAGCGCGTGGCAAGAGATATGTGAGTGGTTCTGGTGGGACGCGTCTGCTGTGAGCTTATCGACGCGTAGTCTGCGCCCGGGGATCCAGCCGAAGCTCGAGTCGCTGCTCGCGTTGTACGAGGGGAAGAAGATCATCGTCGGGCGCGACAAGCTCGATGTCGTCAAGGGCGTGCTGCAGAAGGTGCTCGTTCTTTCCTCCACATCACCTCCTCCAAGCTTCCTTTCCTTTTCTCTCTTGTTCGCTAACACTCGTTCCCCTCGTAGCTCCGCGCCTTCGAGAAGCTGCTGCAGACGTACCCCGAGTGGGTCGGCAACGTCGTGCTCATCCAGGTCACTTCCCCCGCGCTCACCGACTCGCCCAAGCTGGAGCGCCAGGTGAGCGAGCTCGTCGCCAGCATCAACGGCGAGTTCGGGAGCTTGGATTTCATCCCGGTGCATCATTAGTGCGTGTCTCTCTCATCTTTACTCCCTTCCTCTTCACTTGTACTCTCGCATCCGTATCTGCCTCATTCGGGTCGTCTCCTCCCACTTGCGTCCCCTCTACCACTTCATCTCTCCCAACTATTAACCCCTACCCAGCCACCAAACGCTCAAGAAAGACGAGTTCTACGCCCTCCTCAGCGTCGCGGACCTCGCCGTCATCACACCGCTGCGTGACGGCATGAACACGACGTCGATGGAGTTCGTCATCGCGCAGGGACGCACGAAGCGCAGCCCGGTCGTGCTGAGCGAGTTTATGGGGATCAGCAAGCACATGGAGAAGGCGCTGATGGTTAACCCGTGGGATCTTGGGGTGCGGCGCGCTTCCCCTCCCTTCTCGTCCCGCCTCCTCTGTTTGTTGTGATACTGATTGACGCCTTTGTTGGTGCGCAGGACGTCGCAGCGGCGATACACACCGGCCTCCTTATGTCCGAGGGCGAAAAGCATGAGCGGCACGCTATGCTACACAAGGTCGTCGCGACACACACGTCTCACACGTGGGCCGCCGTGCTCGTCAAGATGCTGTTGGGCCAACTCGGCGGCAAGGAGACCGCGCGGCGCACGCCGTACATCCCCAAGGACGTGCTCGAGAGCAGGTACCACGCTGCCAAGAAGCGCCTGTTTTTCTTCGATTACGATGTGCGTCTTCCCTTTTACAGAAAACGGGAAAGACAAGACTGACGTGGGCGGGGCAGGGCACGCTCGCGCCGATCGTAAAGACGCCGAGCATGGCGGTGCCAACGCGCGCGACGCTCGACGCGCTCGAGCGCCTCTCCGCCGACCCGCGCAACGTCGTGTACATCATCTCGGGGCGCGACGGCGCATTCCTCGAGCAGCACCTGGGACACCTCACGCGCGTGGGCTTCTCCGCGGAGCATGGCGGGTTCGTGCGCGCGCCCGGCACCGGCGAGTGGGTGAACTTTACGGCCAAGCTCGACATGGAGTGGATGGGCGAGGTGGAGGAGGTGTTCCGGTATTATACGGAGGTGCGTGTCCCTTCTGCTACGAGCGAAGAGGGCGCAAGTACGCTGACGCGTAGCATGGCAGCGCACGACGGGGAGCCACATCGAGATGAAGAAGAGCTCGATCACGTGGCATTACCGCGGCGCGGACCCGGAGTGGGGGTGAGCCGCGGCGTTCTTCGGCCTCTTGCTGTTGCTCATCGGGAATTCAGCCAGTTCCAGTGCCGGCAGTGCCAGGACCTGCTCGAGAACAACCTCGCGCACAAGCGCCCAATTGAGGGTGCCTTTCTTTCCCGTTGGCAAGTCCTTCAGGACTGACGCTGTTTTCGTCTCTAGTCTTGGTGGGGAAGAAGAACCTGGAAGTACGGCCGATCGCGGTGAACAAGGTGCGTTTGGCTCCTGCGTGGACGGGACCTGCAGACCAGCTGAGCGGCGTCTATGTGCAGGGCGAAATCGTCAAGCGGCTGCTCTACAAGAACCCCGACGCCGAATTTATCTTCTGCGCCGGCGACGACAAGGTGTGTATCCTTTTGAAATCCCCGCTGGTGTCAACGCTTACCCCCGCGCAGACGGACGAGGACATGTTCCGTGCGCTCATCCTCTTTGGCACGGGCGCGACCAAGACGACGCTGGAAGCGCCGCTCTCTGTTACGCTCGTCGACGCGGATGGCACCGACGCGGCGCCCGTCGACCTCGCGATTGCGCCTGACTGCGTTTTCACCACCGCCGTCGGGCACAGCAGCAAGCGCACGCTCGCGAGCTGGCACGTCACGACCCCGCAGGAAATCGTCGACCACATGCTCGGGCTTGTGGGCGTTGCCCCCGAGGCGCACCTCTGATACGCGATCGATTTCTCTTCATACGCGATTCCTCGTCATACCTGGGATGTATCGATTCGTTCTTCTTTCTCCCTTCCTCTTTCCCCTGCCCCTATAGAGCACAAGCACAAGACGGCGACTAGACTCGAATCCCGCCGCATACCCAGATGCATATGTAATATGTCACTGCAATGGACCCTTGTATTGTACCGGAGGCGTCTTGTATGATTCACGATTTACTTTCTTCCTTTACATTCAGGGATGTAGATACGTATCGATTGTAACTAGTAACAATGAAATTTGGATACATGGGAAATAGAGGGAGCAGCTCTGCTATGTTTTTTTTTT
>CVRE01178785.1:0-16707 GCA_001179765.1 Crepidotus sp. BD-2015
GCTCGACTGTTCTCACCGACCCAAAGTTCGTCCCTCGAAGCCCGTTACATAAATACATTATTTTGGTATACTGGCTTGGATATTGTGTTAAACTTGAGCCACGCTGTCTGAAACCGCGTTTGTGTGCTGATACTGGGACGGGTTTGACAGATCCCATAAACTTGCAAACACCAGGACGCGTATGCCTTTTGCGCTTGTGCGTCCTTCTCCAGCTCCTGGTGCAATAAGCAGATGCACAGAGAGATACTTGTATTAGGCGTACCGTGTGCACGTTTTGCATAGCTAGGAACATCTTCAGGCAGTATCCCACATATGGTTCGGTGTCCTCATCGTGCGCGGCAAGACAGTCGCTCAAATTGTCCAGAATCGCTGTGCATAGATTATTGGTTGGATCGGAATCGGTCAAAATATGTAAGGCACGAACCTGTGACAAGCGGCAGCCGCGCGGTTAGTATCGAGACCTCGTCCTTCTCCGCGCTCGGGTCCCATACAGCGCCTTTCAAGAGTGGATGCTGATGGCCGTCAATGGACAGCAAGAGCTTGATGTAGTCGTCCTCTGTAGTTGTGTGCCACGATGCTAGTGACTCAAACAAGACCGTTAGAAAGTTGTCTTTCAGGAGCTGCAGAGGAATGAGTGAAACAAATTCGACAATCGAACGGGCGGTCTACCAAGTAACTCATGGGATCAAGCATCAATACGTTGCTGAACACCAAGAAATCCAATCTGCGGACACAGAACGTATCCAAGGGAGGGAGGTTGACCCCATTCTCCTGCGTCTTCTCTCTAATGCCCGTCACGTACACATCCACGAACATGGACCACACCTTCGATTCACGTTAATGCCGGCTAGCAAGGAGATCAACTGAAATTCACCTTCACGCTATTCTGGACGACAATATTTGCACAGCCCAACCAACATCCGGCCAGACTCGCGATATCACTGCTAACAGCGTCGTTGTTTTGCAAACTGTCTTTCAACGTCGTGACCCTGGCGTATTGTCCAAATTGACGGAATAACGTCCAGCATACATGCGTGTCGAAAAGCTAGGGAAGAAGTTAGTCAAGAATAACGATATGCTTCGTACGTACCTTGCACAAGCTCAGGTCTCTCTCTTTACATTCGGTTTCATGTCGCAATGATGCCTGGTCAAGGTCCGCTATAAGGTCTTCGTCGAGAGCCAGCGCCCCGTACTCGTCCTGGCTCTCCTGTTCCGCTACAGCGAGCGGAAAAGGAGGGCGTTTGGGTGGCGGAACCGCCAATTCCCTGACGCTCAGGAAGCTTCGGATAAGTCGCGGCACTATAAGGGCAGATGCATTGCCCTCTTTGACAAGGGACCTGTCCTGAAGGATGTGTTCAAGGGACACTAATAACAGCGTCAATAGCTATATGATGGAGGACATTGCTGTACTTACAAATAAGCCTTGGGTCGGGATAACCGTGGGAGGGCTCGTCGCTTTTGTTGCTTTTGAACTCGCATATCACGTTGCGAACGGATCCGACAAGAGTAAGGATGCCGAGCACGATTACTGACCCTGTCTTAACTTTGTATTCCCCCAACAGGATGGTCACCATCTCGTTCAACCAGCCTAGCGCCTCATCAAGTTGAATACTGCGCCGGACCATAGCAATCGACAGGTACATCCAACCTCGGATATGCGCGTGACGGGTAGTCGCATCAGCATCTTTGAACTTGACATATCCACGCGCCAGTTGTATCCAGCGAGCGTGTTGAAGTGGTTCGATGTAGGTTGCAATCGCGATGACGGTCAACCTATTGAATAGCATTGAGAGGTCATGTACCGACGACGGAGGTTGGGCTTTGGTCCATGGCAGAGAACCGACTGGGGTAGCTAATGATAGGAGCTTCTTGACCTGGGACTCACTGACGAGGAGGGTCTGATATACTAGTTTGAGGAGGAGGACGAACGTGCTTTCGCTGTGGATGCGTCTCGAGAGTAAACCCCAGTCGTTGATACGCAAGAAGTCTGAAAACTCGGCCTTTTCGTGACGGAGATTGGCGAATTTGCGACTTCGAAAGATGGCGAGAAGCCGGTGCAAAACGTTGACTGCGTCCTCGGCCGCCCACCGCCATCTACTCCAAAGGCGGCAGCACCTTTCAACGACTAGCGTGATATATCGATCACGAGCATCGAAGGCCGATTCAGATACCCCTTCGTCGGCTTCCGCATTCGCTTCAAGTCGAATCCGCTCAAGAGCAAAGAGCACGATATCCCAACACGCTAGACGACAAGGCGTATCTGATGCTGCTTCAGTCAAGCCTCGTGGCCTTGGCGACGACTGCGAAATGGTTGAGAGACCAATGATCGCTCGCCACACAGTTTCGCTGGCCTCCAGATCGGACATGTTGGAGGCGGTTTGACGGGCTGCTAGAGCGGTTTGGACCATCTTCCAAAGCGGATTGGTCTGCGCTGCTGGATCCGCATACTTGTCTGTTATATGCCATATGCCCACCCACGCCTCGAATGCACGGTGAGTAGTAGTCGAGCCATCAATTTCGATCGTAGTCTGACCAGTACCAGTGACAAGCGGCTCCATGCCACGCTCCAGGCCATATTCTACGAGACACTTGACGAGGACGGTGCATGCCTCCTGCAATACATTTGGCTCCGAAGGGCAACTGGCAGGCAATTTGAATCCTGATCGGACCGACATTTCCACAGTGAACCAGCATATGGTGAACGCAGTGGAATCGATCGATGCGGCAGTCAAAGATGCCTCACACATCCTTGAGGTTAACCTAAGAATCTGCCTCTCCACTTCATCCTTCAATGCTTTGCTCTCTTCGCCCGCGGCCAGCAGCGACGTTACCACTCGACAAGTGGCGCCAAGGAGGCTTGTCCAGTTCTTCAAGTCCTTCTCCTCGTCGTTATCCGGAAGACGCGTGGAAAATTCGTAGAGACGATCACATATTTGGCCGAAAGTGGCCAAAAATTGAGGAGCAGTGACGTGGGAGCCCATATCGAAACCATGGGCAGAGCAAAAATGGGAACCCGGAGGAACCTCCGGAGGGTTTATCAGTTCATTCAGCCGCCCTTTTCCAGTGTACGTGTCTCCGGCAAATCTGATCATGGATCCGTGGAGGGATATACCAAAATCAAGCAGCAGGTCTTGTTCCGCTACAACCGGAGGCATTCCAACCTGCTCAGCGTTCGGGCTCTCCTGCCTGGCATCATCGAGTTCGTAGTCCACTAGAGCTATAGGTCGTTCACCGCGAGGAAGAAGCCTGCGGTTTTTTCCTTTGGCATCACGCTTTTGAAGCTTTTGGACCGCTGGTGCACGTTGTGCTTTATGGGATGGTGCCCTAGGCTCTGTATAAGCCTTGGTCGATTTAGCGGGAGGTGCAGGTTGCTGGCGCTTCCGGATGGGCGCCAATGCGTGATGGAACCGATCATCGACATGAACGGTGACGCCTTTGACCCGTTGGCCCGCTATCCGACTGCCTTTTGGTGCGGGAAAGATATAAACGCCGTGCATCTTCTCGCGTGCTTTCCGTTCCTTCTTCTTCTGCTTGAGAGCAGCTTTGCGCAAGGCGGCTGGATGTGGCATCTGGTGAACATTCTCGCCTCGTAAATTCGCGGGAGGAGATGGAGGTCCTTCCTCGACATCGAATGCAAGCATATCGTCACCAATAGCACCCTCAGGGCTTGAGTACGAAGACAGGTTTTGTTGAGATGGCGATGGGGAGCGGTCGAAAACCAAGGTAGTATGGTGTACTGGAACACGTTTATGGCCTTCGCGAGGCGCCGGGGCGGCCCCTCCAGAAGAACGGCGTCGACGATCCCGTGGTCGACCACGGTTGCTCGGTTTGAAAGACAACATTGTCTGATGCTCCTTTCGAGCTCCGCCTGTCGTAATTGAGATTTTAGGTCGTGGGCTTTCGAACCGCGGTGCCTTTGCAGATTTAACGCGTGTAGCCGCTCTCCTCGTGCCCCCGATTTCAGCGGTATTGGCCAGCATCCAATCGATCATGTCCTTCTCCTGCAACCCCGAGCCGCACAGGTGCGCCTCTTTCAAGTAAACATCTATACTTTCGTCGTCGATCCTGCCACCAAAGAGGAGCTCCTCGTCGGAGCTGTTCTGGAGGGACACGTGACGCGTACGCTGTTTCCGAGGCGGGATCACCTCGACATCCATGTCACTGGCGGTGGGTTCGTCGTTCGCACTCAACGACTCGTCGCCCTTGTTTTCGACCACTTGATCGTCTGAGCTTTCAGTATCCCCCTTGATGTCTCGTAAATTCGGGGGATGCTCTGCTTTGCGAACTCTTGTCTGCCCGGGAAGCAACGGTTCGTCATTGTCAGAGGGGACTGAGGCAGAGCGCTGGCGCTTGGCCGATCTTTTGACTGAGACGACATCGTCCTTCATCATCCTGTGGCGCATAACGGCAGGGTACATCCGATTTAGAGCGCGGATTCTCCTTCTTTGTTTCTTCTCTTCATTGTACTCCTTGGACCCGGGCTCCGGGGTCGAACCGTACATTGGCTCAACCACTTTATCATCCGTGTCCGACGCATTGCTGCTATTGTTGTCCTCCTGGTCGCTGATGACGATAGGAGTGCCCGGGTCGTTTTGGAAAACTTGTGGAGACGGGGGGAAGAAGTCATTTCCGAGTATTTCCATGTCGACATCACTGTTGTGCAATGACGACTCGGAGCGAGTGCGGTGGAAAACGGGGGTAGGTGGATGTAGGCTGGGAGGCCGAGAGGATGCGTGGGACTGCGGACGAGCGACAGAAGGAGACTGCAAAATCAAACGTGAATCACGAGGAATTCCCGGTCAAGCCGTAGTTACCCACTTTTTGACTGCGTATACCTGCGGGCGTATTCGGACGAGGTGCATGGCGAGAAGGAGACTATGGGATAGGTAGGGTTTAACCAGGGCTGATAACCAAAGAAAAGTACCACGTACGGCGGAGCGCTCGTTAGAATCATCGATGTTCTTGAGAGGAAACGGTCGAGCTTTCTTTCTACCATGCTTCCCCGTCACTTCCTTCTGTTTTCGGGCAAGCTTACGCCCTTCCTTCCTCAACGCGTCAATTTCTCTCTCTTCTTCCTCGTCTGACGTAGGAAGGGGCGGAGGAAGGATAGACGGCTTATCGGATGCCGCGGGGCTATGAACCTTGCTTCTGCGCCTCGAGTGGCGAGACTGCTCCTCCAGGGGATCGTCATTCTCTACCTCGTCGTCATTTTCAGCCTCGTAGCCGTCCAGTTCTTGAGTCTGTACAGCCTCCTCCTCATAGTCGTCCCTCCGGGTATGGTGGCCCCGAGTCTCCCGAGTGTCGACAATGGCCTCCTTATTATTACGCATCGTATTGTGGTAGTCGGCTTTGTCGTACTTGTAAGGTTGCACCTGCCTGGGATGTCGTTCTCGTAAGGGGTATCGATTCGACTTGTCAGCAAGAGCCTTAGCGACGGCTAGGTCATCGGGATGGCTGGGTGGGCCAAGAGGGGGGCTTGGAGATCGAACCGGGGGAGGGGACAAAGGTGATGATAGAATACCTGGCTGGAGAATTCCATCGTCACCGTCGGAATAGGCATCAAAAGAGCGCACAACGGCCTCCTCGTGAATTGACGGGCGAGAGGGACTGAAAAGGAGGAGTGGGTCGACTGACTCGGAACGTGAACGCAAGATCGAAGGGGTGGCAGGCTGCGCGACCGTGGGGTTCGATGGTTCCTTGTAAGAGTCGGGAGAGAGGAATCGATTTGCGGGGGGTGAACGGTCCGGAGTTCGGATGTCGATTTTCGGGCTGACGGAGCTACGAAAGAGTAACGGGTCCTGTGAGTGCGGCTCAAATGGATCCTCCGCGTTGCGGCTCGCAACATAGGGAGAAACAGATGGATCTGTCACAGATACGGGAGGGGTGGCCACCGGTGAGCTGGGTTTCGGGGAGCTGGCCCGTGTGAGGCTTGCGGGAGAGGTCCACTCTGAGGTCGGGAAGCGGGGCGAGAGTGCTTCTTCGGATGGAGAAGAGCGGGAGCGCGGAGGAGTTCGCAGAGCAATATCGTCGTATTCATGGTGAAGCTAGTCGATAGATCAGTCAAAATCCACAAAAATCGATGCTTTTCTGACCTTTGGACGCTTCCGCGGTGACTGACGGCCATCCGACGAAGAGGGACGAGTTGGGGGAGGGATGAAAGTATGTTGGCATACGACGCGGAGTTCCTCGAGCTCCTCGGGATCCGACGTCTCCACCACCTCGTCCATGGTGGTCACCTTGATGGGCGCTTGACTTACACAAGGCGTTACTCAGCGTTCCTTGACTGCACGTGTTGTGACGGACCGCGTCTCTAGACCTCATCAACGATGCATTTTCTGTCCGTGCTAAAATACAAATTACTGCATATATACTATCCCGAGTTTGGCTCTTCAACCTGTATCGTCAACTCCTCTAATCCCGATATCCGTCGCCGGAGCAGCGAATCAACGCGCTCAACCACCCGATCCAGCTTCGCGTATGTCCGCCGCTGGTTCGAATGGGGTCCACTCGGGTCGAACGAGGAGGCTGAAGGTGCCAACTGTATGTGGATGGACCCAATCAGGGTTGTGGCATCTTTAGGCCAGAATCGCGGCGCCGTGAATGATGCAAGCCCTTCTATTGAACTCAACTAAACAACGTGTGAGTTAGGCGCTTAACAGCGAGAAATTTGTGCATACCTCTGTAAGCGCTTGATCGATAGTCGGTTCCCGGTCGGAAACATCCAAGCAAAGGACTCGCCCAGTGTCCATAACGAGAGGTACAACACTGGCAGCGATCAAAATTGCGATGAATAGGGAAGCGATGGGATCAAAGCCAGTCCAGCCATAAAATTGTATCAACAACGTTGATATAATGACTCCGACTGAGCCCAAGGTATCCTAGGGTTAAATCAAGTTGTGCTTGCAGTATGAGAGCGGCGACACGCACCGCCATTACATGGAGGAACACCCCACGCATGTTGTGACTATGGCCTTCATGGGAGGGTGCAGTTATAGGAGCGTGCAAGTTTGGAATATGCTCGTCTTCGTGGTGTGTTTTGTAGTGCTCGTCAACCCCAAATCGATAATTTGGCGTTATCGGGGTGTAGATTTCATGGAAGTGCGCTGCCGAGCCAGGCGGGTTGCCGTGAACGTGTATGGACGTTCCGTTGAATTGGCGCTTGGAAATTGCATTTACAGGAGATAGCGGTTGCCCTTCGCCATGCGCGTGTCCGTTTTGCACCGGAGACAACGGCTCATTCGAGTGGGAATGGGAGTGGTTCATTTCTGAAGCATGACTATGTTCAGAGTGCGAATGTGCGTGGGGCAACACGGGGGAATGGGAGTGCGCATGAGCGGCTGGAGGCGAGGGAGGTGGCGAGTGGGAGTGTGTATGACTGTGGGCCGAAGGCTCAGAGTGAGAGTGTGGATGATTGTGTGCCAACGGCTCAGAGTGGGAGTATGTTTGGGCCGTCGGCGAGGTCGGCGAGTGTGAATGCGAATGCGAGGGTGCTAACGGCAGGGAGTGCGAATGCGATTGAGGAGATAGCGGGGATGTCGGAGGTGAGTGGGAGTGGCCGTGCCCCGAAGAGTGCGAATGACCATGGTCATCGAAGCCGATGGAAGGGTTACCATGCTCGGAATGGTCGTGGCTTTGACTCTGAGAATGGCCACCATGAGAGTGCCCATGTGAGTGAGAGTGTCCACCCTGCGCTTTACTCAGTTGACTCCAGAGATAGCGAGAAGAAACCGTACATGATGATGACCACCCATTGCAAACATGCCGAACAAGTTCACAGCCAGGCCGAGAGAGCTGACGAGCAGCAGCTGGCTAGTATTCATCTCGGGAGGTTCCAAACTGAAGGCCTAGAATGAGGGAGGATTGCGAAGATGATAAGGGCACCTACAGTCGTTGAATGGCTTCGAAGACAATGAAGATCGAAATCAAAATCAAAAAGATACCATTCGCGAACCCCGAGAGAGTTTCAATTCGACCATAGCTGCAGAGCGGTTTGTCAGCGATCAGTGGGCACGAAAGAGCCGCGTACCCATAGGTAAAGCGCTCGTTAGGTTCCCAAGTTGCCATCACTGACGCGAAGAGTCCAACACCGATAGCCATACAGTCAAAGGCCATGTGTATGGCTGATATCAAGTAATCAGCACGATCCTAACCTTCCCTCTGAACAACACACCGTCAGAGATCAAGCCTAAGCTGTTGGTCCAAACGCCGTACAGCATCTGGACGAGCATGTAGGCCATATTCAGCATCAAAAAGTAGAAGATCTTGCGGGACTCTGGATTTGAGAGGATGGTCTTGAGGTAAGACCTGATGAGTCGGGAAGTGGGAGTACGCGGAGCAACCGTGAAAGCGTCGGTCTTTTCCTGTTGCATGCCTGATGCACAGGTCCGTCAGAACGAACCAGTTGAGGCCGGCAGAGAGAGGAAAGCGTACCAAGATAAAGGAAAATGGCCACCGCGAGATCAGTCCATGTTGGAAACTGCGAGAAAGCAAGGGATCCGAAGATGGCAGCAAAGACCGAGGTACTGGGGTATGACAACATGAAATGCTGGGGAGTGAAGGAGAGATGGCTCAACGACCGGGCTGTGATCGGAGAGAAAAATAACAACGTGAAAGCAAGGAATGGAATGGCGGCTAGGGAAACGAGGGGAAGAACCGGTGTCGGAGGAAGGTCGAGCTACCGACCGAATTAATGATACGGAGCCCAGCGGTGAGCGCAACGCACCACGAACGTCCTGAAGACATAGAAGGGGAGCGCGAAGACGGATGCGCCTAAAACACTAGCAGCAATAGTAAACGTGGAACCCAGAGACGGGGCCAGAATGCCGATGGTCTGGTCTAGTGCGCTCGAAGTCAAGGAATGAACCAAGAGAGCCGCATATCCTGGGAGGAACCGCCAGAGGTTCGCCGAAGAGAGTTGGGTGTCGGATGCAATAGAGAGCCCCCATGCGAGTGCAACGGCCAATGTTTTCCGGGGCTGTTGATATAAGCACCGGGGTAAGAAAATGAAGAGGAAACGCACCGCAGAGGTGGTCCATAGAGCATTGAGCCATAGGGTCGAGAAATGAGTGAAGAGGACCACGCTGTTCGAGCGGAATTTAGTATCTATCTTACGACTGCCGCGGTTGTTTAGAGTACCGAATAGAGGGGAGCCGGTACAGCGCCGTGAATAGGCAGCCCTGCTGAACAAAGACAAGCAGGGAAGCTGTCCCGAGGACCGACCACTATGTTCACAAATCACGACGGAAACGGGCGAGATAACCCGTATTGCGCACCTCGATTGATTTGCGCTTCGCCAACTGACCCGTCCGACCTTCCCAGACCAATACACCGAATGCAGCGCAGGCCAGGACCCTCATGACAACCCAGAAGACGCCAACATCGAAATCCAACACGCCTTTGCCCGCGTGAAGTGAAATCGCGTATAGAACACTCGTCAAGAAGATTCTTGGAAGGTGCCGTGAAGGTATAGAGGTGGAGAAAATCCTGGGCCGGGGGCTCAGACTAATCTTGTTCCGCGTCTTTGCATCCGGCGCTGGCATCGAGAATAAGGGAGAAAGCCAAGAATGAACGGGAGTAGGACACCGGCTGGGAACCATAACCCTAACACGTAGACCGGATTTGGCATTCACAATTGGATTCACCTTCAAAGTGACAAGATTACAAGTTGACTACAAGCCCGATTTCCATCTACCTCCCTCTCCGAAGACAGGTGCTACGGACGCGCACACTCTCAAAAGCCGACGGTCGTGGTATCTCCCCGCCACCAATGAAAGACCAATAGGCATTCCATTGTTCCCAATGAACCCAGGGATATTCACGACCGGGACATGAAGCGCCTTCTTCAGGTGAGCATATTCTAGGGAAATCAGAAAAATAGCACTGACAGTCCACATCGCACAAAGAGCCGCGTTTCCGGTGCTCTCCAGGCCTTCGGGGGCCTCGTCCACCGCGGAAGCTGGTTCGAGGTTAGAGAGGTATTGTGATTAATGGGTTCTAGCAGCGTACGTGTGATTAACGCATCGTACCGACCGAGAATATCATCCATCTTGGGCCGCAACGCAGCCATATTGTCCAACCCAGCTAAATGGTCACGATGTGAAAGCTTAGCAGTGTTTTCGACGAATCCAACCAGCGCGGGATCGAGTTTGTCTTTTGCGCAGACATACTCGTTCATAAAAGTGGTCTGAGCGTCCAAGCAAAAAACATCCAGATGGGACTTTGTTACACTGGCGAATTGCTCCGGCAGATCGAGCTCCTCAACTAAGGCGCCCTTGCCACGAAGCAGTTTCACTGCCGAATTTAAAGCATTGACTGTGCCCGGTCCGACTTGCGGCCATACGTGTGTCTTGCAGACAGCGAATTTCGCGCCTTCGAGTTGGAATAACGCGACAGGCTTTTCGTCGTCTTCAAGCTTGACCGCCTGCGCAAGGAGCTCCAAGTCTTCAATGGAGCGCGCGAAGAAACCCATTGTGTCGAAATTCAAAGAACAGATCTTGACACCTTCCCGCGAGATAGCCCCCCAGGTCGGTTTGATAGCGAATATCCCGTTGAAGGACGCCGGGCGAATAATACTGGGTGAGCATGAGGCTCGAGCATTGTCATCAACAGCTTTGGGGAGTACCTGCCGATTGTCTGGGTGCCCAGAGCGACCGGGACTTGCAGATCTCCCACAGCCGCACCAGACCCTGAAGACGAGCCTCCTGGGGTGCGCGTGGTTTCACTGCTGTGAGGATTGCGGGTCCTGGTGCCGGTCATGACAGATGCGAACTCGGTTGTAGTCGTTTTGCCTACAGCCAGAGTACTGAGCAGGGTGTACGTATGCCAGACGGGCGAGCAGATTCACCGAATATGAGGGCGCCGGCGTTTCTGAGGAGCGTTACGAGCGCAGCGTCGAGAACGGGAGCATGGTGTTCATATATGGGGGAATTGTGTTGCGTCGGCATGTCTGGCCACGTTCAGCGATCGAGTCAACCGATCTGCACTACTGCCCAACCTTTGGTGTAGAAGATGTCCTTTACACCAATGGGCACGCCATGCAACGGACCTCGCTGGTCAGGCGGTATAGCGTCGAGCTCGCGCGCCCGAGACAGGACATATTGGGGGTCAAGATAGGCCCACGCATGAACGTGGGGGTCGCGAGCGGCAATGTGGTCCAAAAGGGAATGTGCATAGTCTTCTACCGTTGCGCCAGAGGAGAGAAATTCGGTGGCAGTCATGCGATACGAGGCCATGGTAGCGAGTCGGAGGTGGACGGCTGTTTGGCTCTCATGGCTGCTTCCGGATCCGTTCCTCTCTTCTTCCCGTCCTACACCATTCTCGACTTGTTTTCATTTTTCATTTATTCTTTCATCTTTATTCTTCTCTTGTACACTGTCATGAGCACCCCTGGCAAGTCCGTCAAGACCGCCTCTTCAAAATCCAGCTTCCTCGACAAGGCTGTTCGATATCTCCTCGACTCGGACTCGACACCAGACAGGTGCCCCGAAGAAATATGGCTCCTGGGCGTCAGCCATCCCGGGTGGCTTGGTGACCCCGGCGAGACCGTCGATGCAGAAACACAGGGCCACGACTCCTCCCACCACTGGCCGCCCCAGTTCTACTCGGACTTCAGGAGCCGAGTCTGGTGCACCTACCGCCGCGACTTCGAGGCTATCCGAGACGGGGGCCCGCGAGGATGGACTTCCGATGCTGGGTGGGGATGCATGCTGCGTACGGGCCAGAGTTTGTTGGCCAATGCGCTACTGACAATTCATGTCGGACGGGGTCAGTCTTCCAGCGTGCCCGGCTTCCAGAATGGTGGTCTCATTAACGCCGCTTTTGTTTGTACAGACTGGCGACGTCCTCCAGCTCCACCAGCACCCCCGCGGTCTCCTTCGTTCTTCCTTCCGTCCCCCACCTCCTCTCCCAAAAACACCCACCGTCGCAAACACTCTGTCTCGCCTTCTCTGTCGCCTGTCACTGCGCCGCCACTCTTCTCCCCTACCACCACCTCCAACTCTGCTTCTTCCGCGTCTCAAGAAGATCACACCCGCTCTCGAGCACGTCATGCGGCGTACGCGCGCCTGCTCACTTGGTTTCTTGACACACCCGCACCGGAAGCCCCGTTTAGCGTCCACCGTATGGCTCTCGCTGGCAAGGACCTTGGAACCGAAGTTGGCATGTGGTTCGGGCCAAGTATCGCTGCAGGCGCTATCAAGTGAATCTCATATCGTACCCTCTCCCTCCTCGTACTGAACATCGCTCAGAGCATTGGTGCAAGCCTTCCCTGCATGCGGCTTGGGAGTTTCGGTGGCCACGGACGGAGTCTTGTATCAGACCTCCGTGTTTGAGGCATCATATACGTCTGCGCCGTCAGACTCTGATTCCGACAGCAGTCCCCTGGCCTGGGGCGACCGTCCTGTGCTCCTCCTCCTTGGTCTTCGACTTGGACTAGACGGTGTCAACCCGATCTACCATGAAACCATCAAGGTACCCCTGCGCTCAATAAACGATTTCCTGTCACTAACTTGTCTCCAGCGACTTTACACCTTCCCGCAGTCCGTGGGCATCGCGGGCGGACGTCCCTCCTCCTCCTACTACTTTGTTGGATCGCAGGCAGACGGTCTCTTCTATCTCGATCCCCATCATTCCCGTCCCGCGGTCCCCTTGCGGCAGCCCGTCAGGACTTCAACCGAAAAGGACATGGATGACGCCACGGAACAGTATTACGCCTCTGTGTACACCGCACAGGAGCTGCAGACGTTCCACTGTGAGAAGGTGCGCAAGATGCCGCTCGGGGGCCTCGATCCGAGCATGCTGGTGGGCTTCCTGTGCCGCGATGCCGAGGAGTGGTCAGATTTTCGGAAACGTGTCGTGGAGGTTCGTTTGCAATGCTATTCGCCAATCCGAACGTGCTCACGCTCCATTTAGCTGCCTCGTGCAATTTTCTCCGTCCAGGAAGAGCCTCCATCGTGGCCCTCCATGGACTTGGGTGGAGACGAGGATGATGATGCTCTCGCGCTCGAAAGCCTCGCGAGCTCGGAGCCGGAGCCGGCCCCCCCTGCATCTCCCTCATCCGACGACGATGTCCCCCCTACGCCTCTTCCGCTCGACACGTCTGTGACTTTGACTGTAGGCAGAAAATCGGACGAAGTACAGTCTCCGATGGAGATGCCGCCTGGACCACCCGTGCGCGTTAACAGCGGTGACTCGGTGCGCTCCACTGGCGGTGGTCCTGGGAAAGGCCGATTGTCGTACGCGATGGACGGGTTCCGGAACAAACTGCGCCAGTTTGGCCGCAGTCGGACGTCCCTATCACTTACAGAGGGCGAGGGACGATGAGACTCTCGGCATCATCTCCTCTGGGTGAGCCCCACGTCCAACTCAATGCCCGCTTTACTGACTCGTTCTCAGCCTTCCCGTATGTAGATGATCCCGCTCGGCCCCCGTGCCTCGCGCCGGGTGTTCCACGCCTCATCTACTGATGCTCGTCGGAATCTAGCTGGACGGATTGGATTTGGACTGGACCTTTTTCTCCCTCTCTGCTTGGCGTTCCTTCTAGGTTTTCATTCGTCTGATGAGCCATTTTACCCCGCGCTATTCACCACATACCCCTCCTACTGTGCATGTATATCTGAAGGACCCGTATAGATGACATTGTTGTAATTATAGGCTGCATGCGGTATGGTATACACGAACTAATTCTTGATTGGCGAGCCATGTGATCGTGTTTTCTGGCTTCGGCTGTCGCCGAGCAACTCGCAAGCGAGAAAAAAAGCTATGTACCCCGGTACCTGAACAGGACACATGCCGTTCACGCGATGTGTACTGATTTTCTCGATGAGATGGAGCGGGTGTCCGGATCGTCCGAGCCGTCCTCCCGAGGAAATACACCGACGTTGTACTCGACCTGGTGGTCTACGAACACCTCCATTTTCTTTCGTGCTCGTCAGTCATTTAGATGCATGTTAAGGGTCTATAGACGCACCCCCGGCATGCCACTCATATCGTTGGATTGGGCCTGCCTGTGTGCCGTGCTCGTACCAGGTGCCCTGGAATGCAGCTCATCTGAGTTGGTGCCATTGACTCCGAGGGATCGTTTCATCGGTATGCCTATTGGCCGAGGACCAACGTACCGGTGGCGGTACCAGTTCCGAAGATTGAGGCTGGGTGTGGACATCAGAGACTCGGAGTGGTGTACGTCAGTAAAGACCTACGTAGCAAGGACAGAATTTGAGTATACTGGAATGGTAAGCTTGCACTTAGTCGAAACGGCGGGGGACGGTACACACATTTGGCGATTGTGAAGTAAATTCCCAGATAGACAAAGTTGTGAGGCATACTTTGAAAGAATTAAATTTGGCTTGTTGTAGATTGAACACGGACACGTACGAAAGCCACTGGTGATATATGAGATGCTCAAATTTGGAGTATTTTAAAGGGCCAAAACGTACGCAGGCGATCGAAACAATAACCACAGCGCTGAAGGTTCCACACCTGGCATGAGCTTTGGGGTGGATACGGCAAAGCTTACGCGACGGACCAAGTCAATAGGCCGTCGTTGATAGTCCAAACCAAAACGGCGTCAACTGCTTCGTGGTTTCTGAAAAGTGAGAGCGTGAGTTCAGCAATTGGTTTATGCACGATCTTACGAACGCCGAGTCGTAGCCTTGTCGCACATTTCTCAAAAAATAGTATCGTGCCGCGGATACTATAACATCCGTGGCTGCAGAAATGATCAAGCCCGAACTGAATAGAATCTGAAGTCCCGCCAACGGTAGGTGAGAATCGCGTCGCAATATAAGTATGTCACAAGCCTTGAACCGGACAGCGAAAGCAGCAAAGGTCTTTGTAATTAACCTGTGTCAGATGTATCAGAGCTGTTGAGAGGTGGAGAGGTGAAGAGAGACACATTTCCGTGGTCGTGGCTGCATGTGTTCGAGCAAGTCAATGTCAAGTTGAAGAATAAATAAATAGAAAAACACGTACTAACTGCCAGTCCTAGATTTACGAACGTCAGAGCATGCCAAGAAAGGTGGCAGGATAAGCATACCGACGCGAACGACGGACAGAAGAGCCTAAAGAAGTGAGGGTTGCTGCAAAAGGAAACAGCCGTGCTTACAATTGGCCCAGTCAACCACCAGTTATGCTTGCTCACTGCTTAGAATTTCAGCATAGAGAAAGCATGAGCATGCAAACTGACGCTTGTGTATCCTCCACCCATAGAATCTGGAGCATGGTGACTATTGGGTTGGAGTTGAGATAATATGCCTACGTATTGACACTAAGTGTGATAAGGGCCGTTAATGAAACCGTAAGCTAGATGTGCATTAGCATGGCCGAACAGTAGACATGGGCATAAGCGTACGGCGATCACACTGCGTACCAGAACAGTTAGCCTCGTACATAGGATTGTTAGAGGGGGAAGAGACAGACGGGAAGATCGTGTCGATGATGTCCGGGTTGGAGAAATTGAGGATAATATACTGCCAGACTGCCGTGCAAATCAAGATAGAATGGCCAGCGTCCGTAATCCTAAAAATTCGTTCAGCGAGGCTGAGTTGCATTTCAGCACTGCACACACCAGATCCATGCAACCTATTCGCAGAAAGATCAGAACATCGTCCTGGCCGAGCAAATGATGATGCACACCAGGGCCTTGTACCGAGGCGCATCGGAGGGAAATATCTGAAAATACAGAAAGGTCTGAAAGCAGAGCACTGCTGAAAGCCTGGAACTATCTTTAGCGCCCCTCGGTAGCCATAGATCCATCTGGTCCTGACCCAACAGCAATTGTGCATCCAGCTAAAGCAGCACCCAGTGTAGAGCGCATATCAGAGGCCATGAGGGTGGGGAGGGTATGGATGTAGGTGGCGAGAAGGGAGGTTGCTTGGATTCCTTATATACATACATCTCTCGGTGTCAGACGTTACCTACCCATCCGTCGCGTCCACGCAGCGAATGCATCATACGCTGATAGAGAGCAGTGGGAGCGGACCAAAAGAGAGAATGAATATATATTTGGAATATATACTAACTGTTCCGCGGGTACTGCTTGATTGGATCGAGGTTCCGTTATGCAAATTATCAGAGTGGCATCGAGAAGCACTTAGCTGAGCAAAATCGAGCCCCGAAGTGGCGAGCGAGGAAACTCGGAAGCATCTCGCTCCAACAAACTAACCGACTGGCTTGTAGGCTCTGTGCAGAGGGCGAACGCGATGTGAGATGGTGTAGTGAAGCTGAGTCCCAGACTCAGTTAGACCCACGCGCATCGTGGGTTCGTCTGAATCATGATGCCGGCTGGATATGCACTGGCAGGAAGCTACCAGTAGCTATAAGTTTATGTCGCAGTTCCTCGTAGTAGTTCATTCGGGATAGAATCCGTACTTGCTTTGTCTCTTCGTACCAGCGCCAAGGGGAAATAGAGAAAGTAAGGCCTGCGAGGAAGATGCACAGAGATTTTTGCCAAAAGATGCCGCATCATGCCAACTTGAAGTGGATTCTTCAACTTCTGCGAATACATGTTGCATGGAGCAAGAGTAATTGTGGGAATCGCCGATCATAAACCTGTTGATATCGATGTGAACAGGAAGACAACCAATACGAGTCTGAGAGGCATAGGTGGGAACTTGACGCCGCGGACCAACCGCGGACGTCTCTGGACGTGCAAGCATCACGGGCCAGCGCTCTTTCGCACGATGATCACGAAGGCTGTGCCAGGAACTTGAT
>CVRE01178802.1:0-26257 GCA_001179765.1 Crepidotus sp. BD-2015
TATATATACCGACCCAGCCACCAAAACGGACCCAGTTCGATTATGTCCCGCTTCGTTGCCCTTCTCACGCTAACAAGCATGGTCTGTCTGACCTCTCAGCGGCCTGGCGTACTGGACGAAATATTGACGCTGGAGGCCTCCAACTCGACCCTTCTGCGTTATCCGACCGATGCTAGTCTCACGGTTGATTACGGTTCCTCTCAGTACCTTACACACTCCTCTGCAGTTCACTCAAGATATCGTTCCAAAACCTATACATTCTCACAACGACTGTGTGTCTCTTCCCCTGCGGTTCAGTTACTTGCGACTAATCTCAATTACAGACTGGCGCGACGTACCGCTCCTGACGGCGCTAAGTCTGGGCGTCGCAAGCGTGGAGGCGGATGTATGGATCGTGCCAGGGGACGAGACGTTATATGTATGCGCGCGGATTGACCTAGCCTCCATCTGTATAATTATTAGGTTGGCCACGAAATGGCTGCTCTCACACCAGCGCGAACGCTCGATTCGTTGTATATCCAGCCTCTCTTGTCTATCCTGGCAGGACAAAATCCGAAAACGCAGTTGACTGTAAATCAGACAAGCATTAAGTAGTAGGTTTGTTATCAATTATGAATTGGGACTAATCACCATTCAAGCGGTGTGTTCGACACCTCGCCCACCACTCCTCTGCAGTTATTGGTAGACATGAAGACCGATGGCTCAAGGTAAGGTCCTGTTGCCACGATAGCCACCGGATCTGACGCGCCTGAAGCACCCTTCCCTTCGTCTTGGCTGCTCTGCAGCCTTTGAGGGAGCTTGGCTATCTCACGACGTGTCTTTCGAACGGAACATGCACTCCGGGGCCCATTGTCGTCGTAGGCACAGGTAATTTGTCTTGCGGCCAAAGCGCGCTCTGTTATGTTCGATTCTCATTGATAGGCAACACACCTTTGGACGGCATCCAGGCACTTTCTCCGCGCGATGTATTTTTTGACGCACCTCTGACCGGTATGCCTCCATCTAGACGCGAGCGTCCTGATCCTCACGCCAATCTAGGCCTCAACGCTACCTTTGATGTGACACTTTCTCCCCTTGCCAGTACCGACTATGTCGCAGTCGGGTGGAGTGGGATAGGCGACATCAACGACACACAGCTCTCTGCTATACAAACTCTGGTAGCAGCTGCACACGAGCTGGGAATCCGCGCACGATTCTGGGATACCCCCGGTTGGCCCATCAATGCAAGAAATAACGTGTGGAGAACGTTGGCCGAAAACGGGGCGGACTGGCTGAATGTCGACGACTTGAGGGCGGCTGCAACTATGTTCTAAGATATATCAATTGAAATGAATAGGTTATGCATTTGGTCTAGGCTGTCGTCGCTGAGAGAATAGGGATGGTGCATTAAGCACTCTTGATAACGGTTTGGGTTTGCGGTCACTGAGAGCCCCGCGAGCCAGGTGAAGCGCCCCACGAGTTTCGCCGGGGAGCGCCTGTCCGGCAGGCCGCAGTTTACGAGGGATATCCAGTGCAGGACGGTCCAGCAATGTCGGGTCTCTTTCGGGAGCTGGTTTCGCCATGTTCTCTTTGTAGGCTTTCTGGTGCGCAGCCAACTCGGCCCGCTCCTCCTTTTCGATATTTCGGAAGACCACGGGCGTCGCCAATAGATGATCCTGGAGAGACGAGGGTTCAAGTTAAGCATTCATACGCATATAGAAGGCGCACCATATAATCGCCCGCTTTCTGGCTCATCAAGGAAGGCGCACTCTGGTCCCGGAACTTGAGGACTTTCTGGAGATTCCATCGAGTCATTGGTCGTAAACGGCCGGTGTCCTCAAATTTCAGGCGCTGTTCTGCAGAGATGACATCGAGGGTATCTGCGGCTCCGGCATTGATGATAGACACGGGGCGTTTGGTCCTCAGCTTTTCCCGCAACAAATCCCAGCCAACCGCGCGCGACGTGATCTCCCAGCGGATGTCGCGAGGGTTGTCGACTAATTCGAGGACAGCGTGGGGCGCGTTATCGCCTGGACGATTCCCGAACTTGTGAATCCGAGTGTAACCGCCTGGCCGCTGAGCGTAGCGCTTGGCAAATGTACCGAACAATTTAGAGAGCAGTTCCGGCTTCAGAAGGAGGGCCGCGGCACGTTCGTATGCGGCCTTGTCGCCCTTTTTTCCCAGCGTGATTATCTGCGTTCGGGATTAGAATGGAGAGCATGGATTTGAGGGAAGAGCAGTACTTTCTCGGCGAGGCGCGCGGTTTCCCGAGCTTTGGGAAGAGTTGTTTTTATCTGTTCATGCTCGAAGAGGGATGTGACTTGATTTCTGGACGGAAATTGAGGAATTGCTGCGTAGGTTTTCAGAACGCGTACCGCAGCATGAGCATCCTGTGGGACGTTGTCCGCGACAGCTTGCGGAAGGCGACGCCGTGCTTCATGGTCGTCGAGGAAGAGGCCGGGTTTGGTTACATAATCCTCTCGAAATTTGTTGTTTCCCGCCATGTCTTTTCTACGTCTAGCACGGGCTCTCCCTCGGCAGGCTTTGACCCTGCCCCGCCGTCAACCTCGTCTCCCATTCCGTGCATACTCTGCTGCTGCTGGTCTGTCGCCGGAGGTCATCCAGACGCGTATCCTGGAGTTGCTGAAGGGCTTCGAGAAAGTGGACCAATCCAAAGTGCGTACACTTTGTCGGTCCTCGCGTGCTCCAAATCTCAGGCCTTGGCAGCTGACACCATCCGCCTCGTTCACGACCGACCTGGGCCTCGACAGCCTGGACGTCGTGGAGGTTCAAATGGCAATTGAAGAAGTACACCATTTATTTCCGCGACCACTGCCGCGTTTGACACCGTCGTAGGAATTTTCTATCGAGATTCCAGACGCAGAGGCGGACGACATCCAGAATGTTGCACAGGGTACGTCTGCGACATGTTTCTTCCGTTCCGAGTCGGCCGTTCAATTCACTCTCTAGCCATCGAGTACATTAAAAATACACCTGCGGGTTCGTGGTGCTTTGCCTTTCATCTGCTCGCTCTCATACTCCCGCATAGCTTTGTGAAGGAAATAGAATACACCTTGCGAAATAGTATCCTGCAGTGCTTGCCAAAAACATGATTTAATGTGCATCCCGACCTCACTCATTTCAATTTGCATCAGCTGTCAAATCGGGTCAGCTGTGCCCCTTTGACACAATCCCAATCCTTTATCTAATATCTTTCTTTCATTGCCGCCCCACTAACATGGTCGAGCAAATTATCGTCCAGCAGCCTTTGCTCGAGATTGGCTGCGCCTTGGGAGAAGGTCATCCAACTGACACTCACATTCCGTTGTCATTAAAGACTCAGCAGGCCCCGTCTATGACCCGGAGACATCGATACTGCACTTTGTGGACATTAATGCGTGCAAGGTACCCCTCAATCCAGCGGTCCTCTGCCGGCCCTGATATTGGCCTCAAGATTTTGCACTACAACACAGTTAGCCTGGAGCTACAGGTCGAGCAATTTGACGAAAAGGTCGGATGCCTCGCGTTGCGACGGGATGGCCCAGGAGTAACTATGCACCCCGTTGTTTTGCGCATCTTGACGCCTCTGTAGCTGGCAGGCGCCGCCGCGCAAGGATTCGCCCTGTTTGAAACGGGCAACTCGACCATGGAGTATGTTAGTCGGCCACTCCCCGCAGAATATCAGCCATACACCCGCTTCAACGACGGCGCCTGCGACAGCAGAGGCCGCTTCTTCGCCGGAACAGTCTACGACAAGGAACGAGGCGTTCCGGGCCAATTGTGGAGATACGACCCAGCTGACGGGAGTTGTTCCTTAGCCGATCCGGGCCCATTTACGGTAAGCCACGCCCCTGTGTATCGATCGATCAAGATTTCGACGGCGGCTAGGATTCGAACGGACTCGGATGGACCGCTGACGAAAAGATCTTGTCAGTTCATGCGGAATATTCCTTGTAGAAGGCTGACCGCCTGCAGTTATTTCACCGACTCTCGGTCGAACCTGATCTTCGCGTACGACTACGAGGATGGTAAACTGACGAACCGACGTCTGTTCGTGGACGCGATGGCGCTAGGATTGGCAGCAGACTCGTATTGTGACGGTCTGTGCGTCGATATGGAAGGATATGTCTGGAGCGCTCGGTCAGTGACCGCGCCGCGGGCCGTTACCTGCTGCTGATCTCGTGTACACAGCTGGGGCGGATCCAAGATCATACGGTTTTCGCCTTCGGGGAGCGTTGACCTAGAGGTGTGCTTTCCGACGGTGCTGAACGTCACATCGTGCGCGTTTGGGGGACCGAATAACGACCAGCTGTTCGTGACCTCGGCACACTGCAGCGCGAGCGACGAGGCGGAACGCCAGCCCCAGTACCCAGACTCGGGGCACTTGTTCGTGGTGGATCTGAGTGGGAAAGCGGGGGGGAAGCGATATGAGGGGGTGGTGCGGCACAAGTTTGGGTTAGCCAAGGGTTAGCAGGGCCTTAGCAGGGCTCTTATTTAATAACAAATAATAAATATATCACATGATGTGCGATCAGGACTGGCCAGTTTATGCGTGACAGCGCTGCCCAAACACTCTTCAATCCAGCCATCCTCAAGGTAAGCACCACCGTCGGCGACGACCTCGTGTCGTACTCAACGCGCCCTAGACTTCGCCATGGCCACCTTCTCCTCGACACCCATCGTCATCGATGGCAAGGGTCATCTCCTTGGTCGGCTGGCCTCCATCATCTCCAAGCAGGTTCTCTCCGGCCAGAAAATCGTCGTCGTGCGCTGCGAGGAAATCAACATTTCCGGCAGCTTCTTCCGCAACAAAGTCCGTCCACTCTTGCGACGCGCTCCCATTTTCTACAGCTCACCGTCACTTTTCCAGCTCCGATACCACAACTTCCTCCACAAACGCCATATTGTGAACCCCAAAAAATCCGGTCCCTTTCACCACCGCGCGCCTTCCAAGATTCTCTACCGGGCCATCCGTGGCATGACCCCGCACAAGAGTGCGCGGGGTGCCGCCGCGCTTGAGCGCCTCAAATTGTTCGAGGGTGTCCCCCCACCGTACGACCGCAAGAAACGCATGGTGGTCCCGGAAGCCCTGCGGGTGCTGAGGTTGAAGCCTGGCCGCAAATACTGCACCGTCAAGGTGAGCTTTGGATGTGCGGCGGCCCGATATATCTTCTGACAGTGGAGCGGACATAGCGCCTGTCCCACGAGGTTGGCTGGGGTTACAAGGACGTTGTGGACCGTCTCGAGGAGAAGAGGAAGATTAAGGCGCAGGCTTTCCATGAGCGCAAGGCATGGCACACTTTTTTTTTCGTGTATCTAGCGCTAATCGTCATTTCCTGATGTAGGTTGCTGCGGTCAAGTTGCGCCAAAAGGCACTGTCGGACAACGGAGCTTCGTTTGAAAAGCTGACGCAGCTGGGGTACTAGAGGACGCGTCTACTGCCGTATGACTATGTACTTGCCTGCGTACTCCCGCCTATTGCCCCATGACCTATATGCCGTTGCCACTGCGCGATAATGAATACAAAAACTGAGAGGTAGAGTGAGAGTACGCCGGGTCATCGTGTTGGTCCCTGGAGTTACTTTTTTTCGGTGCCTTGTATTTGTAATGTGACTTGCCCCACTCGGGAACTGCCGAGCAAAAAATCCCCACCTCCTTCCTCTTCCCCCTCATGTCCTCCTCCCCTGCTCCGCGCGATGACTCTCCACCTGCATCGCGTTCCCCTTCCCCCGTGGCACACGACACCCTTACTCTGCGTGCACTGGTCAGCACAAAAGATGCAGGCGTCATAATTGGCAAAGCGGGCAAAAATGTCGCCGACTTGCGCGAGCAAACTGGCGTCAAGGCCGGCGTCAGCAAAGTCATCCAGGGTGTCCATGAGCGCGTACTCACCGTCACAGGTCCTGTCGAAGGCGTTGCCAAAGTCCGTCACTGGTTCTGTCCCAGAGCGCTCCACGTTGACCACGTTTGTTCTGTTCTCTAGGCCTACACGCTCATTATTTCTCAACTCGTGGCCACGAATCCGACCTCCCCAATAATCTCCTCTCCCTCCGCCGTCCACACCTCCATCCGCCTCCTCATCTCTCACAACCTCATGGGCACCATCATTGGCCGCAACGGTCTCAAAATTAAGGCCATCCAAGACGGCTCTGGCACCCGCATGGTCGCCTCCAAAGACATGCTTCCCCAGTCGACTGAGCGCATAGTCGAGGTCCAGGGTGCCCCGGACGCGATCGGGCACGCCATCGAGGAAATCGGTAAATGCCTTTTGGAGGACTGGGAGCGTGGCCTGGGCACTGTTCTCTTCCACCCCGGTACCGGTGATGACAGATCCGCCAACCGGCGCTCCATAAACGGTGTTCCCCCATCATACGCTACTCCCCGCCGCACAAATGGCGATGCCCGTGGACGCACTTCCCCTCCTCCCTCTCCCCCCATGCCCCAATCCCCCGTCCTCTCACAATCCCCCGCCAACTTGCGTACCCAGAACATATCTATCCCCTCGGATATGGTTGGGTGCATCATCGGTCGGAGCGGCACAAAGATCACCGAAATCCGCCGTCTTTCCGGTTCCAAAATCTCCATCGCCAAAGCTCCTCACGATGATACTGGCGAGAGAATGTTCACCATCATCGGGACACCCGAGGCCAACGAAAAGGCCCTCTTTTTGTGCGTGTTTTTCTTTCCTTTTCTCAATGTTTTCAAAAGTAACATGACATACACGTAGGTTGTACAACCAGCTCGAGAGCGAAAAGGAGAGACGCGTCAACAAGGAGAGCCATCAACAGGATATGCAGGAGTGAGCGTCGACGGTTCCTCCCAATCATACCGAAGCCGTTCTTTGTTTCGGAGAACTCCAGCGCCTGCCCGCCTCCATGGCTCCCGTCCTCCGGTCGATGCACATCTATCTATCCGAACCCCCTGCTCCGGCCTTCTTCTTGACTCTCCGAAAACCCTCCGTCCCGTGTACTCTCCCGCTGATCTTCCCTCCTCGCCGCCCCCGCCCGCCCTCAGGCTGACCCTTAGTAGTGGCTAATGGATGCTGATATAATCATTCATACAGCTTTCGTTTGCAAGAAAAAAGGAATCTTAGGGTACAAAGTAATTGTGTATGTCTATGTAAGGCGTTGGCAATCAAATCCACCAAAAAAATGCAAAACATGCGGGAGAGCGCTGAGCGAACCGATTCGGACTTGTTCGGTCGAAAACACAAAATGCAGCAACCACCACCATGGGGTCAAGCCTCCTACGTCTCGTCGCACTATGCTCAGGCGTACTACATGCAACAGCAGCAGGCTGCTGCTATCATGCCCCAGGGATACACCATCTCGTCTGCTTATAGCTCTTCTGTCCATGTAAATGTCGCAAGCACATCCTCTGCTGCGTGGTACCAGCCGGGGAGCAGCCGCTGCACCTACAAAACCTGCACATTCCGGGGCTCAGCCCAGACAGTCGAGACACACATGATGGATCGCCACCTCATTTACCCCCTGGGCTGGGAAAAGCGAAAGAAAAAGCCTGAGTGGGACGCCGACCCGAGTCTCAAGGGGTGCGTTTTCTTCGACTCGTTCGTAGGCCCCGCAGCTGAGCCCCCCCCCCAGCAAATTGATCCCCATTCAGGGGACGACGGTGGTGCTCGACTCGCCGGAGCAACTCGAGGCATGGATCGCGGAGCGCAAGCGGCGCTGGCCGAGCACGTCGCGCGTGGAGGAGAAGAAGCGCAAGATGGAGGAGGCCGTCGCGCGCGGGCAGCTCTCGCTGGAGGACTCGGTTCTCGCGGGCAAAAAGCGCAGACGGACTGACGACGGTGAGGGCGGCAGGGGTGCGCCCAGTGGGTGCGGCAATGACCGTGGACGCGGGCGCGGACGGGGTGCACCACGCGCCAATGTGCGTGGGCGGGGACGCGGTGTCGACGCTGGATGGCGCGGTAGAGGCCGCGGCGGTTCGGTCGCGTCGCAACCGCCGCATGCCCCTTCCCCTTCCCATTCAGATTCCAGTTCCAGTTCCAGTGACGCCAGCGACAACGAAGCTCCTCCAGAAATCGTATCTTCCAGATCTCAACCCCTCCTTCCCGAGCCCGAGCCCGAGCCCGAGGCCGTCTCTGCACAACGTGCGGTCAGGACACGGTCTCGCCCGGCGCAACCAAAACAACCCGTTCGAAACAACTTTGCATCTCGCCCGACTCTTTTGCGCAACGTACGTCCTTCGCCGCGTTCCGTTATTGGATTCTTACCTTCGCTTCTGGGCAGCTGCTTCTTCCTGAAATTCGGATAACGGTCTCCAACCTGTCCCAGGCCATCCGCTTCCTTGTCGACAACGATTTCCTGCAGAATGTCGAGCTTCGACCGGGGCAAGCCAGCGAAAAGCGCATCGAAGTCTTGCGAGAAGATGCGACGTAATAAATTACAACTACACGAAAAGTAAGATACTTGAAACAATAATTACGCCCGCTGCGCACTATGGACCATCGCTATCCGACTCGCTACCTGAATCACTCTCGCTGTCACTGCCGCTGCCGCAGCTATCGCAATCGTGGTCATGTAGCGCAGCCAACTCGCTAGGGTCGATCTCCAACGTCCGTTTCTCCACGACGAAGCCACTTTCAGCAAGCCCTCCAGCGATTTCGTCGACTTTGGCGGGTGCTGTCACCACTATGGCAACAGACGACGAGGCATCGAAGAGAGGGAGGAAGTACGTCCGGAAGATCTCCAGGACGTCCTCCTTTGCCACGACCTGGTATTTTTCGAGCAGATCAACCTGGTGTGTCTGTGGAACACCTCGTAACGCCTGATTGGTGAACGACACGATGGCCTGGGAAAGCATTTAGCTGCGAAATTATCGGTCATTCGTCTAGGCTCACTGCACGTCCAGCAGTCGACACGTTCTTGGCAACCCCGTAAACGACGGTGCTCTTCGCAGCATCGAGAGTAGTCGTCTCCAGGGGTATCTAGGATAGCGTGAGACTTGAAAGTCAGTGCATGGAATGAATAGACCAACAGATCCATCAACGATCCCTTTCAATACGGTCGAAGCTTCTTTGTAAGCACCCATGCTGTTCGAGCTCTGGATGGTGAAAAAGGTTAGCCGCCAGCCTTGGTCGTGTGAACTCGACGTACGCGGTACAGCGAGAAGCTGAGGAGCCCAGACTCGACATCCAAGGAAACGTAGGCACCGTATGCCAACCCAGAACCACGGATATAACGCTACAGATAACTTAGCAACGTGAAAATGTTTGCTACTTCGACCTACCCATAGATAACTCTCAGTAGCATTGAGAACCTCGAGAGCTACCCGAAATGCAGGGTATTCAGGGTGGTTGAAGCCTCTGATGGCTTTCGTAGAATAAGTCACATAAGAGCTCTCAATCGTCGGGAGACTCATGACGATCGCCTTTGTGACCGGTTTTTCGCCAAGTTCGCTGAGCGTTTCAGAAGCAAGAGGCACCGGTGACAGCGCCGTTTCCTGGAAATGACATGTTCAAAAATCTCCGTGGGCATTTTGGAATAGAGCATACAGGCAGCGACGATTCGAAGTACTTGGCCCAAGTCGACCGCGGCTTATCTAGCTTCAGGACATTGCCCGTCACCGAGAACCGGACGCCGGACGGATCGGTTGCTGCAAAGGAGTTAGCCAAGTAACAAACATCGCAACCGCAACACACCATGACGGCGGATTTCCTGGAAGTCGGCGATGACTTGCTCGGGATCCTCGGCAAGTTGTTTGGCCAGTTTGGGCATGAAATCGATTTGAGGAAGGATACCGCCTGCCCGTGATGTGGAGGCCTCGTTGTACAGCAAATCGGCCCACAAAGAACCCAAGACTGTGTTTCCGTCCCGCTTCATCTCAGGTAGAGACTGTTGAATTTTAGCAATCGTAACTTGCAGTCTAAAATTCGAGCCGAGTGAACCAAGGTGATGGCAACACATTGAGAATAAAACGGACCTCTCCTTGTCGAACTCCGCGCCATACATCAAATCTTTGAGCCAGGCAATCGCCGTTTCGTAATGGGCTATTTCTACTTTGATGCTGATGCGGAAAGTCTCCGCGAACGAGTTGGACATTCCTAAACCTACTTCGTACGAGACGGTTTCATTGTCCAGCTTGTTAACAACATCCTCGTGTGTTAATCGTTCTCCGGACTGTCTCACGACGGGAAGAGCAAAGAATGCTGAAAGATAGGTTGAAGTGAGGCTAATAGATGCCTAAGTTCAACCATGGCGTCCAAACTCAATTCGACTCACGGGCGAAGCCTGTGCGGCAGTTTTGCCAAGGAGAAGAATGCATGTACACCCACAAAGTCCGACTAGATGTTCGTCAAAATTCGTCCAAACAATGAAATCAACACTATAACTCGCCTCGACATGGTCATATTGCACAAAGAAAGGCAAAGGCGAGCCATCTGACTGAATGTGGTTAGCTAGAGACTCGGACTTGTTCGCCTTCATCGACACTGCGCGGCCTTTGCCCTGTTCTTGGAGGCTTTGAACTGGGATGAAGGCAATACTCTTCACGCTCGGAACAGAAAAATCAAGGAGTATCTCAGTCGGGATGGGCTTTTCGTGCTCTTCCTTGGCTTCTTCGAGCTCCTTCTTCGCCTTTTTCAACCCATCCGGTCCCAAACGCGCCACCTGAGCCGCTACACGAGCCTTTTCGTCGCTATCCAATTTCTCGGCCAAACTTGCAGATGGCTTTCCGCGGACAACAACGCAATGGGGGTCAATGTAATATCTAGAACGGGAATGTCAAAGATCTAGTGAAGTAAAAGAGGATCAAGGTACCTTTGAAGTAGATCGGTCCACTGCTTGCTGGTCCACTCCCGAAGGGCAGCATATTGGTTGATTTCGTCCATAGAAGCTTCCAGTTCAGATCCATCCTCCGCCCCGTACAAGAAGTCGTTGATGATGGTTCCACTGAACGTATCGCCTTTGGCGGACTCCAGTTTACTCCGCAGCTTTGATGTTCGGTGAGTTACCAAATGTGCTGGATAAAAATTTACGGACCTGCCGCTCATCCCGATTGATAACCATAGCCATACGCTCCATATCTATCCCTTCTGCCACGATGGCTCGCAAGCTTGCCTTCAGCTTGCTGTCAAAGTCGTCCAGATGCTCTGTGGGCACTGATCCAACGTATATGGGTAAGTATAGGGCAGTTGCTCGTGTGTCTTCCGAGAAGTAGATGTAGGTGCTAGGTGTCTTTCAGACTTTTCCACGCACGAAGGAAGGGATCACTGACCACATGGGAGTGTCTATCTCGATATATTCCTTATTTAACGGAGCCACCGCAGAGGACGTTAGATAAGTGCCGATGAGGTCGAGGGCCTGACAAAAAAGTAAGGTGCACATAATTCAAAGAGGAGCGAGGTGAAGACCTTTCGTTCCAGGAATTGATTCGGAGCCGGACCCAGGGTACTGATGATTAACTCGCCGACACCTGCGTCATTTTCAGCAACCGAAACGAGAGAACGACGGTATCGACTAACTCTCATCCTTTTCAGGGAATTCGACGGTCTCCTTAACAGTCTGTTCGATTGGGGGCCGTATCGCACTAGGTGTTTCCACAAAGGGCCGCTTCCAGCCCGGAGGACGGGGGCCCTGATTCTGGCCGTGCGCGATGAGGCTGGGCTCGACCTGCTCCTGCACAACAGACAGGAGAGTCGAAGTGCCACTGGAAAGTTTTCCGGTAACGATAAGCGACAAGTTGTGGGGCACGTAGTATGTGCTGTGATACTGGCGGACTAGGGTGCTGTCAGTAATAATGGTCCACGCAGAGCTGGTATTTACTTTGCTCCACGGTCAGTACCCGCAAAGCCTCCATGAGACCACCAGTTTCACTGCGGTACGCGCTGCCAGGAGGGTCCAACAATCGCTGCAACCTGATTATACAATGTGTGAAACTCGCAGCCGCTGATGACCGCAAGCGCACGAACCGCAGCGCCATTAAATCTCCAGAAGTGTTCTCTCTGCCCTGCATCTCGCTGTATACTACACCCGAGTCTTGACCTTTGGGGTCAATGTGATGGACCTGTTTTCTTCAGCGATCGAAAAAGGAAAACTGAGGCAGAGACGGACCTCGGTTACAAAGCTGCTCGGGTCATATCAACTTTTGGCTTTTCTTTATACAGGAACACACCGACCCAGCTTTTGTCATTGTCGGGTAAAGAATGTGGTCGACATATATTGGTAATAGTTGGAGGAACCCTTGCTCTCCAGCCGTCGAAACAGTATAAGCAGTGTGGTCATTGTCGGTCCAAGCATTAGTGCCGTTTGAGAACCCTCGGTTCGCAAGGTGGTCGATGATACCCTTGTAGGGATATTTTTCTGATCCCATGAAAACCAAACTGCGATGGGATCGGATGAGGAGCGAGGCCAATTGAGGACGGAAGAACGCACTGTTCCAGCGTGTGCGGGCATCCACTGTCATCGAAAACTGAGGTGGACGGTCAGCGAAAGGTTTGGGGCAGTGATCGGGGCCATACTTTCCGTGGCCACAGCAAAGTAGCCATTTACGATGGGGGCTAGTGAAGAAGTGCGCGTGTGAGGTGCAGATGAAATTTTGATCCTGGACGCTGCGAACCCTCATAGTCCAGGTGTACGACGCTCAAGCCGGTGACTCTGCTTCTCCATTTCGAAACTTGGACGTCCGTGAAGCCCAACTTGATTCTTTTAACGAGATCGAAGTTGCCGAATATTTCTGCCGGTGCCATCGAGGCCATTTTCCTTGCTAAGAGATTGCGGGAAGAAAATGGAACGGGTTCGAAGCGGGAGAGTCTATGGCCTGTCCAGAATCTCAATCGTTGCATGCAGGAGGACGCGTTCGCCGTCGACGCGTGACTCACGTTCGGCCCGAAGTTGCCGCGACGCAGACTTTTCCGCTGCGTCTTGTGCAACTCTGGGATCGTTCTTGCTCGCCTCGTGTCGCGCTCACTGGAGGAGCCCGGCCTGCACCGTGTATACAAAACGCACGACATACACTGGCATGTCAAAACGCTTCGAGCTCACCCCGGAGCAAATTGCTTTATCGGAGGAACGCAAAGCCAAGAAACAGAAACTTCAGAACCAGCCGCCACCACCCAAAGTCGACGAGGGCAATGGCTCCATATCAAATCGCCCTTGGATTGACTTGCAGGGCGTCGATCATTCGGACGGCGTGCGTGTCAAACTGCTGACCTGGAATCTTTTGGCGCAATGCCTAGTCCGTAAGAAAATTGGATTCTGCAACACGGTCGCGTCAATGTAAAATCCGGTCACTAGGACGCGAATTATTCCCAACCAGCAACTGCCTCAAAGTGGCCCAACGACGGCCTATGTTGCACGCCGAAGCTTTAGCACAGGACGCAGATATCTTGTGTCTCCAGGTACAATCCCCTTACCCAGAACGAGTTACTGTAAGAATGTGCAGTATTTCTAGGAGGCATGTTGTTCTTCAACTCCAGGGAGAATCTGAGTAACTATAGGATTTCTAGGTGGACATGATCAACACCCTCCTACCTGCTTTGGAGGCGGCAGGTTACGATCATCATTATGCTGCAGGCCCGGGAAAGAAGCACGGGTGTCTCGTCGCGTTCAAGAAGACCTACGCAAAATTAGAAGAGCGGTTGATCCATTATGATGAACAGCATGTACGATCTGAAGGGGACGAAAACACCCGACGTGGTGCAAGTTTCCGCACTAGAAATATCGGATCCCTCATTGCATTGAAGAACCTGTCCCAGGAGGGCGAAGGAGTAGTCATAGGGACTACCCATTTGTTTTGGCACCCAAAGTGCGTCACGTATCGACTCCATTTGATTCGATATCTGCTCACGAAAATCAGGTACACATATGAGAGGACGAGGTGAGCAGTCCTGACCATAGCCTCTGCATTTCTAGCTGACCTGCGCAGACAAGCGGGTATCCTGATTAGAGAAATCGCGAAATTCCGAGCTGATCTTGGTCTCCCGAATTGGCCTTGCATGATCGCAGGAGGTAACTTCATTCACTCTCCTACCGCATACGAGATAGATAATATCTCACACTCAGATTTTAATTTTGATCCAAACGACCCCGGATATAATTTACTCGTCGGAAACCAATTGAACGCTGAGCAACGAGACCGTTTACAGATGTCGCGCGTCGTGCACGTTTCCATCGACCCGAATGTCCTTCCAACAGTTGCGGGCGCCACTGCGGATGATGAGAACGAGGCGGTGGATCCCGACAGAGTCATAACAAACGCCCGGCCAGCGGTCGCTGTCGATGGTCTCCTCTCGGATTCAGAACTAGCCTCCTTATTTTCCTCCGCGAATATCGTCCGGAGCGCGTATGACGAGGGCCTCCGTCAGCACAGAGTAACTGCAACCGACGTCCGAACCTTTGGCGACAGAGTTTCGCTACCATCTGTCACAAAGGGTTCCCACGAGCCCGAATACACCAGGTACGTCACCTCTCTACTCGTTATAGAGACCAACACAGTAATGCTTCCTCATCAGCTATACACACTACTGGAAGGTAGGTTCCAAACTCTCGATACATCCCGCTACTGATTTTAAATGGTGTAGACTGTCTTAGGTCAGGTCCCTTGTAAACCTCTCTCTACAATTCAACTGACGAGAGGAGCAGATTACATCTTCATCTTGACGGACCGGCCTACTACTATAAACGGACTTCTTGCTCCCCACGTTGTCAAGGATCTCATCCCAGGACTGCCGCAAAAGGGTATCTCAGGCAGCGACCACATCTCTCTGTGTGCTGAATGCTATTTCTCAAATGAAAAACATTGAATCAAGTAGTCGTAGAGGGTTCCCAATACGGAAAGCATTGCAAAAACTAATACGCTATGTGTATGTGAATAAGGAATATAGATGTGGGTATGAGAGAAAATAATGGTCCGACATGTATCTCTAACCCAACCAAACTATGAGTGCGACGCTGCTCTATCGGATCCTTCCAGGAGGCTGTCAAACAAACCTCCGGCCGATTTCTCGCTCCGAAGCTGGATCATGTATACAATTCCTGTCCGTGCCCCCTTGTCACTTAGTTCGATCGCAACCCCTGTCTTTCCAACCCTCTCGACGCCGTCGGTTAGCACGATGGTCGAGATAAGGATAGCGCCCTTGCTGCCAGCCTCGACGACCAGCTGCTTGACATTGGTAGGACTTTGTCGGTACAGCTTGAGCTTCGCCGCCCCGAGAGATTTCCATTGCGCGTGGTGCTGTTTCAAGAAAACCTTGCATTTCATCTCGGCGGAAATAGTCGAAGTGACGGGGCCCGAGGCTGCATGAGTTTCATCGACTGGGGAGCTCGGCGGACTGGGCTCGTGGAAAGAAGGTACAGCTCGGAAGCCTCCGACACCTGGTTGCCCACCCGAAGGTAGCCATGTCCGTGGCTGAGGTGCGTGTAAACTCCCCGACGAGTTGAAGCCATTGCTGTTGTTCATGGGGTAGCCTCCTGGGGGAAAAGAAGGTAGTGGTGGAGGAGCAGGAGGTTGCTCATATTGGGAGTACTGAGATTGTAGAGAACGTGCAGACAAGGACTTGCGTAGTCCGTTGGGCTGTGAGTATGGAGGTTCAGAGGGTGGCCGGAGAGGCACAGGCCCAGGCATAGAGCCAGGAGGCATAGGGCCGCCGGGAATCGGAGCAGACGGTGTTCGTTGTATATTGTTCGAAAAATGTGGTGGGGGCTGGGGGTAGGAAGACATCGACCCGTTTTGAGGTGGAGGTTGGGGGTAAGAAGGCATGGGTCCATTGTGAGCTTTAAACCCAGGGTTGGCGTTGGGGTCATCGGCTCGCGAGAGGGTTGAACCGTAGCTGACACTCCGCGGGGGTGCAATGACTCGACCAGGAATCGCAGAAAATGGCTGTGAAGACGACGAGGGTCGGTGGAACTGAGTATCTGGCGCCATATTCTGCGGAGATTGGGGTTGCCTCCCATCCGGACCCGCGGTGCTACCCGCAGGTACCGGCGGCAGATTACGTTGGAGTGACAAGGATCGCTCTGGCGTCTGTGACAGCGCGGAGGGAATGGCAGGCATGGGCGGGACAGGCCCGTTCGATGGCGGGGGTACTGCAACACGGGCATGAGTTGTGTGTAAGCGTAAAGAGAACCAAAGCTAACCTGAGCCAGCGAAGGCGATGCATTCTCTGAACTCTGCCAGCATGAAATTGCGGACGTGAGAAGACTCGGTCTGTAAGATGAGAGTCTCTTTCCTCATGATCGCAACCTCGATGGCATTGTCTGGGTATCATTAGTCCCGCCGTTCAAAAGTTGATTGAAACGAGATCGGACCTTGTCCTTCAACTTCAGACACACGGAGAACCTTCCCGGCCAGCGGCGGGTAACACAACCACATATCCGCACCATCCTGCCCATTTTGGCTGCGCTCTTCCGGGGACATTCGTTCGCAAACCAGAAAAAGGTCAGAGAGAAGAAACAAATGTCCCTGCCGATGAACAACTTCGACGCCTGTAGAACGAGGTGTGAAACGAACAACAACATCCATAGAGAATCGGAATTCTCTAGTGAATTGTAGGGTCGGGGGAGACATTTGTAGGCGAACAACCTGTGGCTGGGATTAGTAGCAAGTAGTATTGCTGGGTGAACACAGTGACCTTAGGCTTCAGGGTGAAGATGTCAAGAGTGCGTTGTGTCGATAGACGACGCTCCAAATCAGAAATGGGCATAGTCATCGTGGTTGAAGAAACGCGGCTGATTGACGTGGACGCGGTCTCACGAGATAATCGTTCACTAGTTTGCGTCTAAGTGGTTTGCATGCGAGACGAAAAAATTGAGCCCTACCCAGATGATAAGCTGCTCCCTCGAGTAGAGCTCGTTTCGCTACCACCCGGCGCATCGAAACTCGTCCGCACTACCCCCTTAATGAGGGTGGATTTCGAGGAAGCAGAAACACCCCTGTCAGGTTGTGATTTCCCTTCATCCACGGGTCCCTCATCAGGGTGGAGAACGGTAAGCTCTGGCGGACCCTGGGGTGCGCCGACATGGATCTGTTCTCGGGCTTCGAGAGTATCCAATAGCTTGTCCAGTTTATCCAGGGCTCCAACAAGTAATCGGTGATCGCTCCTCCCCGGTGTGGTGCTCTTCAGAAGCCGCGAGTACAGTTTGCGATAGTACTTGAGTCTGGCTTTGGGGAGCAGAAACAGAGCATCCAGCGTCCACACCGGGCTCTCGGCATCTGATGCGACTGCCCATGTGGGAGGGGGATTGGTGGCGGAAAAGCTGGACATCACGGATGGAAGGCGTGTATTTGATTGTACTGGCTCCCAGTCGTCAAAGCCCGCGCAAAACTTTGCGCAATATGTGGTGTACGGCCCCTCAAGATCGTCGATCTGGGATCAACTTGAGATAGCTGAGAGGCACGGATTTGAGACACTGACCCATCGCATGAGGAGATCCCCTAGCGCCTTGGGGGATGAAGGATTGGTACCAATCTCCTTCAATTTCTGGAGAGCGAAGGAATTAGAGCCACAGTTAAGAGTCGAAAGTTCTGTAGCGCACCGCAAGCAAGGAACGGTTGGCCTTGTAGACACCCTCTATGCTGCGAAATATCGTATCCAGCTCCGGCGGCGGGAGATTTGACCTAGACCAGGCCGCGGCGACTTTCTGAGGCGCACGGTCAATGAATGCGGTGCGACACTGGAGAGCGTACGCACTCGAATAATGCCCGTCAACTGATCGACGTAGGACTTTTCTGTGTCAATAAGGTCCGTCAATGGATTAGCTCGCTTCTGCTTCGCCTCCATGGAAGAATCTGGGTTGCTGGGCGACATGGGGGACATCGGTGTATCTGGGCCTGGTGGACCGGTTATGGGGCGGGGGAAGCGGAGCGAGGAGTATCAGCTCACCACTCGGGACGAGGAGGGAAGTGGAGGAGGAACGGAGATCGAGAGGCAAAAGAGAGGGGACATTGAGTGCCTTGGACGGGGGCGGTGGCGGCGACGGCGGCGAGATGTCGTCTAGCGGCGGCAGCGGCGGCAGCCGTGGCTCGGTCATGGAGAGCAGGGGAGAGGCTTGGCTTTTGGATTGCCGTGACGTGACTACCGCACTACGCGAACATACAAATTTACAATTCAAAAAAATAAAAAATCTACAACATCCAGGAAAAAGCCTCAGTATGTACTCAGTACCCATGCATAGACTCCCCGTCCGTCCCCGGCGACATCGAGGAATCCATGGCCCAGCCCCCATTCGCCGAGGACATCGATCTCCTATGGGGATGGCTTCGTGCCGTCGTCGGGGGCGAAAGCCCCGCCCCATCAAAACCAGGACTCACGGGCAACGGGGCCATCGTGGTCGAGCCCTCCTCCGGCGACGGTTGCGAGTGCGCTACCTCGTCTTTCCTCCACAGCGTCGAATGTGAGAACGGATACAGTGGTACCCCGACCTCCAGCGGTTGTTTCTGTGCAGTCGTCCGTATAATTTCGCGCATAACACCCTGCAGAAGACTTTCTTGTCGTGCTGGTCTCGAGTCAGTAGTTTTTTTCTCTGATCAGTAACAGCATACGCACTTCCGATGGGGGAACGATGTCCGTATGCCAACATGGCGAATCTGTTCGCACGTCAATCTCCCTGCCATAAAGGGCAGGCACGACGCATGTGCATACCTCAAGACGTTGATTTCACCCCAAACGGTGGATTCCCTCTCACTGTCTCCGATCTCGATGAAATACTTGCACAACTGGACTTGAACCACGGCCGCAAGATACCAGCAAATCTGCAAATTTTGTCCTCAGCTTGCATCACGTCTGATCAATGACGTAACTTGCCACAACAAACGGATGTAATCTTGTGATATCCAACGAGGTGGCAGAGAGCATATAGTAAGCTGCCAGGATACTCCGCGCAGAGTTGACGCAACGCGACGTAGACGCGCATTGCGGATCGGTGAAGTCCAGGTACGGGTTGTGAAGCGTGATTGTCGCCCTGTTACTCGGATCGCCAGCAGTGCATAAATGCCGTGAAAACGACTTACGCGTGAGGAACGATGTGCACCATGTACAGATCGGTATCCAGCGCGCATCCCTCGGGCGCATCAGTCACACCCGAGTTGTTCTTGAATATCTGCGGCAGGCTTTCGAGGAAATCTGTGCACACAAGCTTGTCCAGCTCTTTGAAGCCGTCGAGGAAGAAGGGGTTTTGGTTCTTGCTAGGCGCCGTCGGAGCACGTAGATTGCCGCGGACGTTGTAATCAGTAACACGTCCAAACAACATAACCGCCTTTATAAGAAGGAGGAAAGAATCAGTGTACTGTGGAGGGTGGCGGATGAAAACATCCGGAGTGGACAGATCCTGCGGATTGCTTGGTAAAGCAATCTAAAATGGACTGTTGGTCGACGATTCGTGTGCACTCGTTGAAATTCACCTCTGATTCAAAATCATTGTTTCGGAGAGGGAGTTCGGTACCAAGATCACGCTCATCAACTGACAAACTTGGGTATCAGATAAACTTTTCTGTCTCAAAAGAGCAAGCAATATATCACCAGCGTGGATCCATCCACCAACGGATGCTGCGGAGAAACCTCAGCGACCGTAAGGAGGGTGATCGAGATACGCACCGATACGGTCGAAGACGATGGTCATCCACCAAGTACGCCGTCTGGATTCGAGGTCCCGGAAATCTCGAGGGGGTGCGAGATATGCACCAGGTGAATTGTTCCCGTGTGTTGTAAATGTTCCGGGGTAATTTAGTCGAAGAGGTACGGCAACACGAGTCAAGAACCCTGCAAATATCCACACCTCGACCCATCGACCCTCCTGGTAAAAGTACCAGGAAAGTAGAATACACGCCTGCATTACAGGGAATATGTCTTCGCCGCTGGCCATCGTCTTGTCCATATAATGACGTGTCTTGCTGGCATGAAATTCGGCAAACTGGTCGCGCCTTGTGCCATCAGGTAAAGTCACAACATTATGTGGTGACCAGCGCGAAGCCGCAGTGCACTAGTTCCTTATTCAGTTTGCAGATTCACAGAAACAGAAACGGTCTCAACTATAGCATGCAAGATGGCCGAATGAGGGAATCCAGGGTCTCTCGGGGGCAAATGCATCGAGGCCAAAAACGATGGACGATGTAGTACTCTGGACCCGCATGGATCACATTTAAAAAATATTTCTATACTGGAATGGAGGTTAAAACACGAGCAGCCCTGGGGAGTGGAGCAACTTACTAGTGATTGAGTGTGGTCGGGTCGGGAAGGTCTGGATTCCAGCCCAAGAACAACAAGTCCATCAATGGGTCCGGACTGCCCTGCGAGGCAATAGTCCTCAGATCAGGGCTACCGCTCTCGCTGCGGAAATGGCCGTCTGATGGCTCGGGGGAGATCAGGTTCATCATTGCTAATGAAGCGTGGGGCAGGGATATTCCACCGGGGTCAGAGCCAACAGAAGAAGGACGGTTGGGGGATGAGGAGCGAGAGGTGCCCCCTCGTTCATGTAACTTGTTTTTCAGTTGAGCTGTGTCCATCGAATTAGTTGGGTGATATCGCGTTCACGCAGTGGACTTCACCGATCTGGACTTCTAGCTGCCTAATCTTTTCGACAGGATCAGTGTCGGGGGCTAGTGTTAATCCATCAACGGGATCGTAAGAACATTGTGGTTCCGTTGGGTGCCTGAAGCGGCCGAGGTAGGTTATCGTCCAGGGAAAGCACATAGACCACTTACGCATAGCCCACGGGTGCAGGGACACTGATTAAAGCCTGGTGCTGTCTGCGGGCGGCGTTTCAAAACCACAGGTACTATCCGGACTCCGCGGCATATGTGGCCACTCACTTCACGCAGGTTCCACAGTGGGGGCGGTTGGCATCACATTTCTTCGGAACGCTCAGAGTATATCGCGCGGCTGCAGTAATGGACGCACGAGCTTTTTCTTCCGACAAGAACGACAGGCCTGAACGTGTTTGCAACGCTCAGACAACATCTCGACAATTGTGGGGCCAGGGACGCACCTGGTTCCTACGCAGAGCTGGACGGCTCACGCTTGCACTAGTCGGTGCCTTTGGCATGTCTGGACGTGGGCTGTTGATCAGAGAAACACGCGAACCAGGGCTGGGGCCGCATACTTAAATGCTTGCCAACCGGTAATAAGCTGGAAAGACGGAGGCTGATGAATGTAGAGGGCGCAAATTGATAGCGACGAGCTCAGAGCGCCGGCGCACGCTGATTTATAAACGAGGTGGGCAAGGACCAAAGGTGTGGGCACGAAAGGAAAGCGGCAATTGATGACAAGCTAAGGCCAACTGCGTTTCGGCACGGATGCCGAAATCCATCATTTCAGAACGCCCTCTTTCTCCTTGCCCCAGTCTCAATCCCCGCTGCGCAGAAAAATACGTGGATCATCACGGCGACCTATTCGTATTACGACCTGTCCCCAATAATCTAAGATCAGCTTCCGAGGACACGAGCGCGGTTATGCCGCGCACATAATGGTCGCCACAATTTTCCTGTTGTGCGGCAAATGTCCTGCAGGTTCTTCTGTGAGTACTCCGATTTATTAGAAAGAACGTATATTTACGGAATTCGTTCAAATATATTCCTTTCGTCAGTTAGTTGTGAGAGAAAATGCCAATCCCGGAACTCCTACCCTGCCAGGTCCCAAGGTTCAGACGCGAGTTCGTTATCGGGATAGAAATCGAAGATCCGACGAGGGAGGCTTTGGTATGGGACACGCTATGCGATCGACCTGAGTGCGAGGATCTCGCCAAATATTGAGAAATCTGATGCTCACGAGTCACTGCAGTGCGCGCGTCTAGATATTTGAATTGGAACAATCCTTTTGGAGACTCACTCGGGGCCCTCATCCGTGTGTAACCACCTCCGAGTCATGATTTACTTAGTTGATGAATGGAGAAGAGTCGAACGTACTTGAGATTTTCGGGAACGAGATGGTCAAGGGCCATATCCATGTCTGTCGGAGTATTATGAGAGGGCGAGCTGGAAATGGCGACAGTGCACCTTTGCGAACGTCTGAAAGGTTGCTTAGCAGTGAGGCAGTGAGTAAGAACAGGCGAGGCGTCTACCTGGATCGTAATTTTCGTTGACCGTCAGACTGCAGCTTGTGTGCTTTCTGGAATGCGATTTTAGGTTATGAGCGCGAGACATCGTTGCCTTACATGAAGAGGAAAAGCATTCCAATCTTCGTTAATTTGGGCTTAGATTCCGTCCTTCAATTAGAGTCGCAACCAACTGACTTGGGTGTTCTTGAGGCCAGGTTGAATGTGATTCAGTATTTCGTCCGTTACCAGGTGACATCCCTTGGATCGGCTCTACGGGTCCCTGGCGTTTCTTAACATGCCTACGTAGAGAAAAGACCGGCCTACTTTCAGCGTGAATTCCTGCTGCCAAGAAGGCATTCTGGAGATGAAAGCGATGAGCAGGATCTTGGCACAGCCACATCACTCGACCCCTAAGATTGAGAGCGAGCAGGCCAATCGCAAGAATCCAAACTTCAAAGCAAGACGGCGGAAAGTCCCATTTTTTGATTCCAAATCATGATAGCGTACTTTACGGTCTTCACCAGTACTCTATGAGAAATGACCAGGAGCCTGACCGCATCAAATATGCTCCCGGTTGAGCCTCTCTGTACCTCCACGATTTCCAGGCACCTGCGGGCGAATAAATAAACTGGTTAACACTCACAAGCGAGAGTAACTTGCATTCCGGTTCCGACAGTGATTCGCATAGTGTCCCTTTTCTCCGCACTACGGGAGGGATGATTAGCTTGCGAAAAACGATCCGACTCGAGAGCGTTACCTTGAAGCACAAAACTTCGTCCAGATTTCGCCGGATGGGACCGTTGGCACCTCCAAAACTGGAATTGCCATTCTGGAAGCTGCGTTCAAATTCACCAAATCGGCCATAGCCTGGCGGCGGAGGGCCCTCGACTGATGGCATGGACGGTGCTTCATATGCCTCTGGTGGCGGCACCCCCGGTTTGGGACTATCAAATCTTAGAGATGCACGATATAGGTCGAGGCCAGACTCACTGGCCACGAGGGCAATCTGGGCCTAGCGGACAGAATCCTGTAAGGTATAATTGACATGCGACGCGCCGCACATGTTTCCTGGGACATGTGGGTCCTGATACGGGTCCGAGGATTTAGCAAAAATGAGATGTGAACGCACAGTTCTCACGCACCGAGCTTACAAAAACCGCGGTTATAGTCTGGGCATTCGACTCGGCGCTCCTTTGGATGGGCGTACAAGCATTCGTCTCCTGCAGAACAATAGCCGTATTTTGCGAACCACCAACATTCAGGCATACGCCTCAGGTTGTATTCGTGCAAGAATTCACAGGCATCGCCTTTCTTACAAAGGCCTCGAAGCCAGTGTTTACAAACCGTAGCGAGGCGCTCTCGCTCGCGAGGATGCGTGGGGAGTTGCTTCGGAGGCTGGAAGTTCTGAACGGAGGGTAAAGTATGGCGCAAGGGACAGTGCAACGGGCCGAGAGGACATCCCGCTTGAGTGAGAGACAGTCTACAAATCTGATCGTCTGGATCAAACGCAGTTGAGAAAGAAAAAGATCCGACAATTCGGGCGAGTGGACCGACCTTTGTCGAGTTTGATGCCGAGATCGGTCTTGATGTAGATTTCTGAGGGTTCATGAGCCAGGCGCGTCGGGGTAGCTGCACACACACACACCTGCGGGAAAGTTATTCTGGTGGAATTGGGGGTGTACAATGTCTTTCAGAGACGAAGGGCCCACGAGTGGGCTCGCAACCGCTATCGACATCAGGGCCAGGAGCAAAGAGAACGGTACCCGATAAGGCACGAACACTGATTGGTAATTTTTTGATTCCCTGATCGCGTGGTTTGGTTCTGTCGGCCATCAGCATTTGGGATGGTAGGTCCATGAAGAATGTCTTCCCAGCCCCCAATCCTCGCTTCTTCCTTCTGCTCCTCGTGTCAGTATGCGAGAGATTCTGTCACTTGAGTCGTTTGCGCTACTCTCGCTGCTCTGTTGCGCAGCAGCGTATTTTTGGTCCGGATCTTTAAACAAGTCAAGTTTGCCGCTTCCTCCAGGTCCAAAGTCCAGCTGGTTAGGACGGGTCGATCTACCGCGGATCCGGCCCTGGCTCACGTACGCTGAATGGAAAGATGTCTACGGTATTTATGGACAAGACGTCTGCTTTTCCTCATCCTAATAATGTTTGTGCGACAGGGGATCTGATCTATATTCGAGTCTTTGGCAATCCAATTCTTGGTCAGTCGCCGATACTCCCGAGCTGCTTTGCACAATCTCACTATTTTAATCCCAGTTCTTAATTCCGCTACCGTTACCTCGGACCTACTCGAAAAGCGGAGTGGCAGGTATTCCTCGAGACCAAGCCGTGTGATGGTGGTGGAACTGTTTGTTATCCTGTTGTCCTTGCTTGACAGTCCTGAACCAAGCATCTTTAGAATCGGATGGGATTGGCTGGTTTCTGGTGCGAACTAGTGGTTCACAACGTGTGAATCAAGAAGACGATTACTATAACAGCATTTCAATACGGAAGCTGGTGGCGGGTGAGATCATTTTCTATCGCTACCAGAAGCAAAACAGCTTATGCGCGCTAGCGACATCGGATGATGTTTGCCCGTCACTTGCCTCCAAACGAGTTATCCTCCATCCAGCATCCGCTTCAGATGCAAGAAACCCATGTGATGCTTCGAAGCCTTCTACACAGGTCAGTAATTATACAGATGACTTCCACACGACTGAAGAACATCATAGCCCGCTGGAATTTAGATATCATATCAGAAAATTGGCAGCGGGCATTGTTCTGAAGATGAGTTATGGGCTCCATGTTGGGACGGGTCAGTTATTCTTACACCATCTCTTCATATGCATAATATTTTCAGGAGATGAATACACCATTCTTGCTGATCGAGCCCTGTCTTCCCTTGCACAGGCTGGAATATTTGGGACCTACCTCGTTGATTATATGCCAGTTTTAAAGCACGTTCCTGCCTGGGTGCGTCTGACTGCTTGCGTTGCCGATCTCCTCTCGAGTCACAGCAGGTTCCATTCAAAAGAAAGGCACTTGAATGGCGAAAGTTTACCCGTGCGATGCTAAATTCCCCTTTCGCTTCCGTAAAGGAACAGATGGCAAAAGGAGTAGCCTCTCGGTGCATAGTTTCCGAGGAGTTGGAACGCCTCACTGACCCAGCGGATGAAATCATAATCAAGAACGTGGCGGCCACGACCTACGCAGCTGGGGCGGATACAGTGGTCTCTGCGATATCTACATTCTTTCTCGTCATGGCCATCTACCCAGATATTCAACAGCAGGCTCAGAAGGAAATTGATCAGATTATTGGTCATGGGGAACGCCTTCCTCTTTTCACGGACCGATCAGGACTTCCATTCATTGTAAGCTACCCCCATCATACATGCGAAAAGAAACTCTGAATGCGCTATGTCTAGGACTGTATTTGCTACGAGGTCGTTTGTTTGTTCGAAAGTCAATGGCCCCTTCGAGTCTGACCTTTTTTCCCTCAAGTTACTACGCTGGAATCCAGTTACGCCTTTGGGAATTGCCCACTATCTCCAGGAGGAAGATGAATATAACGGTTATCGGATTCCCGCTGTAATTATGTGTCGACATCCTTTCCAGTGCCGCTCACTAGTGTCCTGTTTCTTCTTTCCTTGTAGGGCACAACAGGCTAGTAATCTATGACAACGCTTCCATATGATCTCTGATTCCGTATAATATACTTAATAGTTTTGCCGAATGTCTGGGCGATACTCCACGACCCCCACATGTATCCGGAACCTTTGCGGTTTAATCCGCATCGGTTCGCTCCAGTAAACCGACAAAATGGCTTAAACCAGATCCCTGATCCTGCATTCGGATTTGGAAGGCGGTTAGTCCCCTCTTGTTGTGTCCTCTGCGAAGCTCTCACGGGGAACGGGGAGAAAAGGATATGTCCAGGCAAATACCTGGCTTTCGACACCATGTGGATCGTTGTAGCATCCGTACTAGCGGCTTACGACATTTCAAAAGAGATAGATGAGGCTGGAGAAGGCAAGGAGCCAGTCGTCGAGTTCACACCTCACCTTCTCAGGTGCCACATTATGCTCCCCAAATCGATTGCTGATTGACTTGACGACCCCAGCCATCCTATGCCTTTTGCATGCACTATTGTACCCCGATCAGCGGCTGCCCGACAACTGGTCATACAGACGGAAATAGACGATTGAAATTGAAACATGCTCAGCAGGGCTCATGCTATGTATTACAACATCGACCTGTGTATTCATGCTATCTCATCTGCTTTTAAATACGTAGGGCCCTCCGGGCAGTCC
>CVRE01178836.1:0-17680 GCA_001179765.1 Crepidotus sp. BD-2015
TTGGTGAAGCGCTCTCGACGACTGTGTTCACCTTGTGTTGATCAGTGTTCTAAAGTGGTTCATCACAATTGATTGCCCTCAAATGAGTCGCCGCATCAGCGAACTCGAGAGCAAGCTTCACCAGGCAGCTCTTGGGGCCTCTAAACATGTAAAACCTCCTGCAGGCGACTCACACTCGAACTTACCCACTCCTTACCAGGAAATCACTGCCAGGCAAGCGGAGGCGGTCATCCCAGACCAAAAAGCTCGTCAAAATGCGCTCAACTTCCTTCTGGGGGTCGGACTCTTCAAGTCCCTCAAGGATACCAAGGGGAACATAATATTCCGTGCCGTTACCAAGGGCGAGCTCGAGCAGTAGGCCAACCATCCCACAGCTGCGAATAAGACTCACATCTGGGCATGCAGAACGAAAGACTTGAACGGCGAAGAAAGTCTTGTCCTGGGACACATCAAGGCCACGACCAATGAAGGCGGGCCTTTCCCTGTTCTTTCTCTCCCTGTCCGAAACACCTACTCTACAGGAATATGGACGAAGCACCTCAAGTCGAAGACCAATCTCCACCAGACGATCATCGACCGATGCTTGAAAACCCTCACACAGAAGAAGCTCATCAAACGGGTGCCCTCCGTCCAGGTCAGTTTTTGCCGCTTCGTAAGGGGGAATGCCCCTCATGTCGTTTCCAGCACCCCACTCGTAAAATCTACATGCTTGAGCATATCGAGCCCTCGGTGGGGTTGACCGGTGGGCCGTGGTACACCGAAAGCGAGCTAGATACGGTCTTCATTGACACCATCAGCAAGGCGTGCTTGAAATTCATCCGCGACGTGGTTCGTCTGCCCAAATCTCCCGTCTCCCCAGAGGAAATTGGCTTACTTTGCAATCTACCAGAGCTTTCCGAAACAGCGCAAAGATGTGCAGGAAGGGGCTCTGTTCCCGATCTCCAATGCCCCGCGATATCCGACTGCGGCGCAGGTCCACAACACGCTTCGTCAGGCCCGTCTAACGGAAACAGAGTTATCGGTGGAGCACGTAGAAATGCTACTCGATGTGCTGGTTCTTGATGGCGAGGTGGAGAAAGTTCGTTTTCGCTTCCATTGGTTTCTTCTTCCTCTTGCTTCCCGGCTGATGACCGTTCAGCTTCCTGCGTTTGGCGCATCGTTGTGGGATTCGAACGCCGTGGGTGATGGCGACTCTGCTGACGAGGACGAGGGCCAGTCGAAGAAGAAGAAGAAGCGACGGCGTTCATCCTCCTCCGATGAGGATGAAGGTGAAGTGATAACCAAACGCAAGAAGAAGCGAGTGGATGCTGACAGCGACGACGATGACGAGTCAAACTCCCGAAAGAAATCGAAGCTGAAGAGAAAAGCGGACGATAGCGAATCGGATTCCGATTCGGACGCCCCAAAGAAGAAGAAGAANNNNAAGAAAAAGAAAAAGGATGTTTCGGAGGAAGAGAGCGACAGTGACGATGCGTCGAGTCGGAAAAAGAAGAAAAAGAAAAAGCATAATTCGGACGACGAGGACGACGAGGACGACACCACCAGTCGCAAGAAGAAAAAGAAAAAGAAAGCCAAGCAGGAAAGCAGCTCCGAGTCGGATGATGACCGACCCCGCCAAAAAAAAACTGTCAAACGCTCTCCCTCGCCATTTCAGTCATTTTCGTTCGAAGGATTAGATGGCGCCGGCGGAGTCGTTTACAGAGCCGTCAACCAGGAGAAAATAACTGTCGGGTGGACCGAAGCGCCTTGCAGCAAATGCTCATCCTTTGAGTTTTGCAAGGAAGGAGGTCCGGTGAACGCTCGGGAGTGTGTGTACTACGACGACTGGCTTGTTGCGGGCACCGTCGCTTTCGACGACGACTCGTAAGTGAATGTATTGTATCAAGAACTCAGTTGCTGTATTGCTCCTTGTATAAACGAGGTCGCGTCAAGCACTGTAAGCCACTCGTGTGGACTTGATTCTGAAAGCACAACGGTGGTATCCCCTCCCATGAACTCGGCGACGACTCCTTGGTAAGGGTCTCCATGGTGCAAGATTCTGAACTTGGTCAACTGCCACCCCTTTGGGGCCGCGCCGTCGATGCGAAACAGGTCCATGACAGGGTCGAACTCAACGCGCCGAAAATCGAAGCCGAGCCCCAAGCCCAAGGCTTTTGTGTAGGCCTCCTTTGCGGTCCACATCCAGAAAAAGTGCTCAAGGCCCTGATCCTGGCTAGGGGCGGTCGAGATAAGCCGGTGTTCAAATGCAGTCAGCTGAAGCACTTTAATCACAGCGAACGGATAGCAAGCAATGACCAACCTGATCTCCAACGGTTTCGACGAATGAGGCAAAAGACTCTCTCCCGGGAATCCGGACCTTCATGATATCGACTCCAAGACTGAAGGCCGGAGGGTTGTGGGAGTTCGCAGATGAAACGATTGCGACGAGACCATTATCATGAGAAACATTGTAGGCTATGGGCGGATCGACGCCGCTGGTGGTCTGTGTATGGTATCAACCAACTGGCGGTGATTCAAGCTGACGGACTGGCAATGAAGGGCTTGCCAACTTCCGTTGCGGCAAACTTCATATCGGCGAGCGGGACACCTCGGTCATGGAGGAGCATGCGAGGAAGAAAGCGACCAATGAGGGTTCCTAGAGACATCGCCTGAGTTGAGGGAGACAGTGGACGCAAGGCGTACGACAAGCGTCTTCGCGTCGATAAAATCTCTTGATCCTGGTTGAGCTTTCGGAATCGAGAAGAAGTAAAGCGCGTTGGTACAACTGCAGACGCGTTGTCGGAAGATGTAGCTATATTGAATGACCGTTGCATGGTGTACCTCATCGGAGAATAACGCGGCCTCATACGTTATCGCCAGAACCTGCATGCTCGAGATTGGGTCGACTCGGACTCGAGAACTTGAAGGCGTACTCAGTTTGTGACGTCTGTGACATAACGCGTCTTTCCTTTGAGTTGCACGACGCGCCTGAACTGCTGAACTGCTCGTATCGATTTCGAAACATGCACTTTGCCACTCTGGGAATGTTCATTGTAGACGAATTCTCCATCCTGGATGAACATGGCAAGCCCACTGGGAAAGCTCTCGCCCCCCAAGTGCCACTCAATCATGCTATCAGCTGTTTTTATCCTCAACGTTAACATAGATTGGCGGAGGAGGTACCTATGCCGCGATTGGAGCTCGAGTGTGGTCAGTCATATCTGCGCTCAAGTCGTTTGTCGTCATGTCCACCCGTCAGGCTATCGCCCGCTCAAGTAGGAATGATAGTGGATAAAGGCTCCGATTTCCCGCCCTCGATGGAGAGCAAGCTGGCTGGGTTCGGTGACGAGATGTGGGTATATCGAGACCAGCCAGTTGGCACCACTCGTGCGGTAAATACTTATCGCGGGGAGCATCGCAGGTTGGACTTCAAGAACACACTCGTCATTTTAATAAATTTCCACAGTTTTGATTATATTACGCCCAGAATTCGCATAACTCCCAAGGATCTCCAGGGCACGCGTCTCGAGAAAGCAACTACCCTTCACTTCATTTGCTCTCCCTCTCGGGCCTCCGCCATAATGTTCGAGGTTCAAGAAATACCTGGTTGGAAGCCGATCACGATATATGAGCCGATTCCTGTTAGTTGACTGAGACGGACTCGCGACTTTCCTCATCGATTACAGGACAGGTGCGTTCCAGAAGAGTTGGAACCGTTGGTCAAGGTTTTGCCGTTCATACAAATTCTGAGGCAAGTCAAGTCTTTGATNTCTTTGATGCTTGCACGTCAGAAGATATTCACCACGGGGTTTCTTTCTTGGCAGTCCGAATGCAGAGGAGGCTCTCAGGCTCCTCTCTTTCCCGCCGCTCCCGCCTATAACAGAAGAACTAATAGAAAAGGCGGCTCAGAAATTCTTAGATTTCGGCGTTGGTGTCGACGGCAACGGCTGTGTCATAATTCGGAGCGGGAGCATGGGGGCCTGTGTCGCCGTGAAAGACCGGGCACCTAGATGGGTCCCTGCGTTTTGGACCAGCAAGGACAAGGACAAAATCGTCGACGTGACAGGTAGCAGCAGCGTTTCGTGCGCACGGGTGTGCTGACGACTATTGTACAGGTGCTGGAAACAGCTTTCTAGGCAAGAGGTGCCTCTGGGTGCAACATCGATACGCCGCTCACTTTTTGTTTCTAGGAGGACTTGCGGCCGGCTTATTGCTCGAAGACGGCGATGTTTATAAAGGTGCCCGCCACTTACATCTCTTTGACGCGCCTCTTATCCTTTAGCCACGTTCCATGCGTCGGTCACCGCGTCATTCGTTATTGAGCAGGAAGGCCTACCGACTATTTCAGTCGTGAATGGATCGACACGATGGAACGGCGACTCTCCCGAACGGAGATTGCTTTCACTCCAAACTCGAAAGCTGGAACCCAAAAATTAGACTTGACACTTTGTATAGCTCATCACAATCATGTTGTGCCACTTGTCGACTGGAACTTTGCGCGACTAGCTGCAAATAGCTGTTCTTGTGCAGCCAAAAGTTCCTCAGGTGTCAACCCGGATTGTTCAAACTTCGAAACCTTCTTCTCCCTGTCCTACGGAGAATGTCAGAGCGAGATTTCCGCGAGCGTGGGCTAGCGCACCTTTTGTTGCTGCTTGTGCTCCTTGAGAACATCTTCCACTTCTGTCGTAAACGAGTCGAACCCAAGGCGCTGGATAGTAGTTAGCTGTCTGAAAGTTGCCTGGTAGTCAGTTTGCCTTGAGTGCTCCAATGATGTGCTCTGGGGCAATAGTCTTCTTTGACTCCTGTTCGCAGATTTCATTTGCTTCGGATGAGATCAAATGTATGAATTCTTCAAGACATGGTCAATACGGCGGCATGGCCGCAGAGAGGCGAGATAAGGCTCGCCTACACAACACTCTATCACCAGATCTCGTGTTTCTTTGGCACAGACCACGTCGGCAGGCAGTAGCTCTGTGTTATTGTGAGCGCCACTACTTTGAGACATGGGCGTCGTCGCCTGCCTGTAATCATCTTGGCGACAGTCGCCTTGGGCAGCGAAAGTTCGTCCTCCGAAATTTTTTCACCGCCAGAGTTTGGGTCGGACATGTTTGCCTAAAGTCAAGTCAACGCGAAGTGGTTAGAATCAAACTAGCTTTTCTCACGTGTCTTGAACCACCACCATGGCCAATGTAACAGTCTTCAGCTTGCCCGCCCGTCCGCATTGCGCTTATATTCTGTCCAGGTAAACCCCGTCAACCCCAAGCCGTTTATGCAGGAGCTGACAGGCAAGCCTGTCTTCGTCCGTCTAAAATGGGGACTCGAGTACAAGGGGTTCTTGGTTAGCACGGACGGTTTCATGAACCTCCAGGTGAGTGTTTTCTCCTACGCGCGTCTCTTATGTTGCATCTTCTGCCTCCAGCTTGCGAACACGGAAGAGTACCAGGACGGCAAGTCGAATGGCACTCTAGGGGAGGTGTTCATACGGTGCGTGTCGCGCGCGCTGAAACAAAATCCATGCTCATCTTCCTATCTTCTCCAGGTGTAACAATGTCCTCTACATAATAAGTCTTCTACCACCCGCGTCAAGCGTCCATCTGACGGCCGCTTTCATTACAGGGAGGCACCGCCAGAATAAACGAGAAAGCCGCGCGTGCTGGTGTATTGGTTTCGGTCCACTCCAGCCTCTGGTCCTTCCGTCGTCGCTTTCCTTACATATCCTGTATTTTGAAACCATGAGATCTTTGCGAAACTCGGAACGTGCGCGTCGGGCAAGGCAAGGTCGGGGGGAGGGTCCTGATCTGCTCGTCGGGAAGACTGAAGATCGACAGAGGCTGATAACTCTGGACCCCAGACAGCATGCGCAGAGTGAGCGTTGTGAACACACAAAGTCGATTTTGAAAAAAAAAAATCAACCTCGAACGGGGCCGCTGGTGGCAGTGCAGATTTTGAAACTCCGACAACCGGTTGCGGACAGCTTTTTTCTGACTCCCACAACTCTCATTCTAACCACCACCACCACACCACCACCACCACCGATCGCCACAGTATCAATGGCTAAGTCGACAAGATCCAAAGTTAAACGGTCATTCCGCTCCAAGAAGCGAGAAACGGGCATATACGCCGCCACAGAGGCTGCACGGCTGAACCGACTGCACGCCAAGCTCAGCTCGGTCGCTTCGAGGGAGGGTCCTGTGGATGCAGAGGGAATGGAGCAAGATGGCGAAGAACTGCCAGGTTGGTCCTGGTTCACAACTTTTGGTCTTTTGGACGCGCGCGACATCACCGCCGAGAGCATGGGCTCTTTCGCCAAGGGCGGCGGGAAGCGTCAGCGACACAGGAGAGGAGGCAGGGGCACTCGGAAGTCCAAGAGGGCAACATATCGCGGCGGCTTGAAGGAAAATTTCGCATGATCTTGTCCATGGGTTCCCAGCGCATGACGGACATTGACGATTTTTTTTATTCCCCGCAGTTGACGAAACAAACCAGGATACGCTCCCTGATACTGGTCAGTGTGCCTGGCCGTCTGCCCTCGATTCCATTCCATTCATGGTACTCAGATTCTATGCAAGTAGATGCGGAGAGTTCAAAGAAAATTTCGACACACGGACCTCGGGGTTCTCGGCGGGAGGAGTGGCGGACATCAAAGGGTCTCGCAGCACGACCCAGCCCCACTGGAATGAATCGTCAGGGCGGGGTTGCCGCTCGCAGGAAGGCAGGCAGATCCAAGAGAAGACGGTAGTGGCTCTATTCTTGTACTTTTTTTTTACCCATCGTTTCCTATCGCATATCCATTCGATTACTCCACGCTTGCAATATGATTGAATCAAAGAGGCAGACGGATGCCGCGAAAGTGTATGTAGGTCCAAGATCGACTACAAGGTATGTCACTATGTACATTTACTTTTATGGTGGTCATGTAGTTGCTGTGTACTCGGAGGACTCGACAGCGTCATCCGCGTCTTTTTCAGAATTCGAGTTGTCAATATCCATCCCATGGCGTCCTGCTTCGACGTCGTATCGGTGTAATTCGGTTTTGCTATACGCAGCGGGAATTGGGGATCTATCGGTGCCTCGTGAACTAATCGGACGCGGGCGACAGTTTGCTTACGGAAACTCGGACATGGTGATGTGCTCGGTCGTCACTAGGACGCCTTCTGGCCTCGTCAAGGTGAATCTGGGGACAGTGGGGAGAGAAAACGGCGTGTTGCTGTGTCGTGGATCGCTAGAAGGCATCACGGCAGCCATTGAATGAATGTAGACGTCCGAATTGTAGTCCAGCAAGCGCATGACCGCTCGACATGCCGCGATGGATCTAACGGGTGTCTATGAGCGGCCGGTTGACAGAATGCTGCAAAGCTCACGATACTGTCGCAGCAGGGATCTGAAAGCGGGTCAGGCGCTGCAAGATGACATACATGGACGCGCGCACCGTGGCAATCCTGCTCGCGGAGAAACACTTAGACATCTTCCACTTTGTAGTTGGAGGTACGTACACATTCATAGGTGCTATCGAATCGGTCAGTACACGACCACGGTGGTTTTTTTAGAAAAATGCTTACAGTTGAGGTTAAGGAGATTCAGAACCTTGCCAGGAAACAGGTCAATCCCTGTCGCCGCCAGGAAGAGCATAATTGCTCACCGCGGGAACACAATTCATACAGAAAGATGCCACAAAGTAAACCAGTCCCTAAACTGCAGATGAGTACACGGCCGGAACGCAGATGAGCAGCGACAAACATCAGTGAATAGCAATTTCCACAGATCCGTCCGAGCAGAATGGCGCCCCATCAACTGAGTTAACATTAGCCAAAAGGCACGAAAGACATGTAAGCCCACCCACGGCCACTGCGGTAGTACACAAAATGACAAAGTCGAAACCCATGGCTGAAAGTTCGCGTCAGTAGGAGTAGGCTTGCAGCATTGGGAATGATTACTGAAAAAGAATGTGACGTTGAGGAGGGATGGGTTGGTTGAGACGACGACACACGTCTTGAAATTGTAATCCCAGACTGCTCTCACGACGAACATGGTGCGATATAGCAAGACCCAATGAGCCAAGGAAAGCAATCCTAGAGGTATAACAACAGCTCTTTTTCTTTCCCACAGTGCGATTCTGTCGAAAAGGTTGAGGAGGCTTCGCAAGGAGGACGCCAAACCAGGCTTACGTTCTCAACATCAGCGAAGTTGAAGCGCAGAGGATCGCCATGTTCCCAGTCCACTGTTCAATGTGATGAGATATATGTACGCGCTAGAGCGGGACATCTCCGCACGGAATTAAAGGTAAACAGGGCCTGTGGTGGATCATGAATTATGTGGTGCGTGTGAGTTAATGACCGCACTTACCCCACAGTTGATCTGGCGGCGACAGTCATGTTATATGAGATGGAGAAAATTTTATATCCGGAGGCGTACAGGATGGCTGACGGATAGAGAGATGATTCTGATAACCGGGTCATCTCAGTTCTAGAGAGAGAGGGAGACATAATTTCCGCACAACCCAATCATGGAAAAGAGCATGCAGTATCGGGAGAGAAAGAAAAAAACTGAGAGAGTCAGCAAAATGCAAAATTCGAATAAAACCATGTACCCTGGAGGCGAGTGAGATTTGAGGAAGGTGAAAGAGTGAAGTCGTACCAGTGGCCAGCGAAATTTCCGTCGGCGTGTGAGGAGCGACCACTCAAACCCAGAGGTCGTAGCGACCTCCCATAACTGGACACCAAAGAACACATAAACGATCTTGGCGAAAGCATCTACGTCGGTGATCAGTGGGGAGCGATCGTTCGCGGCACACTGCGAACCCGAATCTTTGAGGAGCTCAGCGGGGTCTGACCAGCTAACCATTGCGGTGAAGGGCGTCGGACAGAAAGCAAACGAGGGAAGCAAGTTCCACGAGACGAAACGGAAGGGCCATTTAAAAAAATACGTGAGCCACATTTGTGGCGTCAATAAACAGCGGACCCACTTCGCTTCGACAGAATTCTAGGCCCCAAATAAGCTTTTGGTGCTCGTTAGACTTTGTGGTCTATATCGAAAAATTCAAACCTGGTGAATGAGATACATAGCCTTCGAACGAATTGTGCCGATCCAAGCAGAGGTGATGAAAATGTTCCTGTTTCTCCAAGCGAGGGCCGGGATGGCTCTCTGTCATGTACGTTAGGCGGAAGAACGGCGGGACAATCGAATCGGGTTTGGCGTTCACTGTTCCTGGCTTAGTACAATCGTTTCACAAATCTTCGCCGTCAAGGATGATCGAAGAAGACACTATACGACTCCGGAAAACCCTGTCCTCCGGCGGCCACAGTAGAACCTGCCATGGCCGTGGAGGTATCGGAGGTATCGGGGATATGAGAATGGAGAATCTGTTGGTCGAGGATCCGCCATGAGTCGTTTACGTGCGTTCAGTCGTTCGAATTTAGTAGCAGGATGTCAGTGAAACTTTTAAACTCGCTCGAGAGCGATCCTCATCCGCCCCATGCTATCGTTTGGCCCCGAATGATGCCCCGGTCGTAACCCACGTCCATTCACATGGCAATTGATACCAAAGTACTCCGCAGCTTAGCTGCACCACAGGCCGACAGTACCGTCGGCGCCGCCACTAACAAGCCAAGGTTGCCGGGTGCACCACTTGACCTGCAGAACCCCCAGTCCCTCCTTTACGACATGCCCCCGGAGGATTTTCAAAGGAACGATCAAAGGGTCTGTCATCAAGTCGTTGTATACTCTGGAATGGAAAACCTGGATGGATCCATCGTCAGACGAGGACGCGAAGAGTGGATATGTGGGGTGGAAAGCCAGAGAACGTATGGCACGCGTGTGATAACTGGGTCGATAAATGCATCGCGTTCAGAGAGACGCCGAGGAGAATTAGGCAGGCAATGCGCACCGTAGAATCTTGTACGGCTTATCGCTGAGTTCCAAGTCAAACCAGCATAATTTACGGTCGTAGCCGCCGACGATGAGATGATCGCCAGATGGGTGGACATCCATGGAAGATATCCATTTAATGCCGGGCGTCAGCGTCTTCAGCAACTTTTGCTCGGACAGGTTGTATATCCGGACGTATTGCTGCGTCTATTCGAATAATGTGTCAAGGCGAACAGAAGTAGTGTAAAGACACTAACCGCCACGAAGAAATGAGGCTTTAGAGGGTGGAAGAGCACTAACTGAACTGCGCCTCTTATCTTTTTGAAAGGAGCTTGGGAGTGCCTTCGCGTAATTTGGTGCATCCAGACGCCGCCTTGTGTTCCACCGCTTGCTATGTAATCGAGGGCATGAGAAGACAAATCGAGGGAAGAAGGGAAGCGCGCGCACAAACTGTCGCCATGTAGTCACCCCGTCGATGCCATGCGATCTGTTTTGGAAGACCTGAAGACTGAGGTAGTTGTACAGTGAGGATGGCCGTATCGGGGGACCAAGAACTGGTCGGTGGAGTAACCCATTTCACCGGCGATGGTGTTTCGGGTGCTGGAGGGAGGGCTGCGGGAGCCAGTATCGACTGTGTGAGCAGCGATACGGTCGACGGAAGGTTTGGCGGTATAACGAAGTGTAACGCCTCCTCGCTGAGAAGGAAACAATAAACGGAAACTTCAAAAGAGCGCGATCGAACTCACATCCCGACGACAAAATAGCTGACATCTGTCCGAGGACACCACTCTAAAGCGCCAATCTTGCCCTCGAACTTCCATCTTTTCACTTCACGGCCCACATTGACCTCCCAAAGGCTAACTATGCCACCCTCGTCGCCGCTAATCACCCATGCGCCATCGGGGCTTATGCTGATGCATCGTGCTCGGCCGGAGTGAGTAAATTTGAGCGACTTGTAATTAGGGAAAGGTTTCAAACTCTGCGGGCTGGGCAGCTTGGGGATTAATGTACTAGGGTCTATGTTGAGCTTGACTCTCTGTATTCGAGGAGCAAGGTAGAGATCGAGTTGGCGGTTGAATCGGTCCTTGATGAATCGATCGTAAGCAGGCACCAATCGCAGAGCAGAGTGCTTTTTTGGGAGGTAATCGCGCTCTCTATCTTCAGGGTCTACAGCTTCCCATTCCGCACGCTCAGCCTCGGTAGGGAGATACTCCTCCGGAGGATTGTACGACTCGGAATTCGTGGGGAGGCGGGGTTTAGGTGCGGGAAGAGGGGGTGCATGGGAAGTAGACGGTTCAGACCAGATCGCGTAGAATTCCAGTTTTGAGGCGGTTTTCGGTTTTGAGGGCAGTATGCGGCCTTGTCGGATGGCCCGGACAATTTTCATGACCTGAATGTAAGATGAATGAGCATTTGAAGAGGGGATAGGCATCCGACACACACCTTTTGCTTTTCCCATTTACTGGGCACCCAACGGCGCTTGGGTTCTGGTGCGGCCGAGAGGGGCATGACCTCTTCTTTCCCTTTACCAGTGAACCACTCGGTCATGGGCTCGTATGGATCATAGCCAGCATCCGGAACCTCGTTGGCGTACAGCCGGCGGATGATATCCAGCTCTTGTGCGGAAAGAGGCCTGTCCATTTGGGCAGTCTTGTCAAACGCTGAGGTCCTGAAGTGACAGAATTAGACGTTTGTACAAGTCAAAAAAAAGACACTGGATGCGGACCAAGCAGAGGGGTCTTCGACCGTTTGCAGAAACTTGTCCAATTCATCGCCTCGTGCCGGGCGAAGAACCTTTTTCCCGTCCATGTCGTACCCAACATGGGGAAGATCGTCGTACCAATGCATTGGTACATCTCCAACTCTGTTTGGAGCCTGTATGGCGGTTTAGAAATTTTATGGCTCTGTCAATTGGACACACACATCTTCAGTCGAGGAATCAGAGTCATAGTCAGGTTCAATTTCCGGGTAGACGCGTTTTGGTTGCCCAGTAATGTCTGAGATGACTGTTTTGGGTTTTGGGAAGATATCACGGTCGAGCGAGTCGTCCGAGTCTTCCTCCTCAAAATCCTCCTCGTCTGTGTCGTCGTTATCCTCCTCGTCTGCTTCAGAGTCGCTTGTCGCATCTATCTCGGGGAACTCATCGACCTGGTCATCGTCCGATGCAGCGTCCTCGGCGGGTCCCTCGTCGTCGCTCAACATCTCGAGAGTCTGCACAGGAGCGCGGAATGCAGTCGCCTCTGCGGAGAGATCTTCGTCTCTGGGAGCCTGTTTTCTCTTCTTGCTTCGTTGAGCAGACATGGTCAGAACGGCCTTCAAAAGTTCAAGCAAAAAAGATTGATGTGTGACAGTCTTCGCGTGACGCGACGCATCCGTTGAAATGGTCAACTACGGCGGAGGCGCGTCCAAGCATACCCCGCATTCTCGCTGCTGACATTCTGAATCCTTCAGACGAAGTCTCGGCCCTTGTGGTAGACATTGGAACCTCCTCAGTACGCGCCGGATATGCAGGCGACGATACCCCCAAAGCTGTCATTCCGACCACATTTGGCTACCACAAAGCGCCCCTAGACCCAGATTCTGCCATGACAGACGCAGAGGACCCCATGCAGTCTGGCGTAGGAACAGGAAAGTTCGCCAAGATGTACATGGGCCAGTTCGGGCCAACTGTCTGGCGGGAGGGCATGGAGGTGGCAAACCCATTGAACGAGGGCATCAGTGCGTTACCAACCGCTTCCCCGAGGATCTCCCCTCCTCAATTGCGTCTAGTACACGACTTTGCGCCTATAAGCGCGCTCATGCGCCATGCCATCGTGGATGTCATGCGTTGCAATCCCTCAGAACATCCAATACTGGTCACTGAGCCCGCATGGAACACTTCTGCAAACAGAGAACGGATGGCGGAAATCATGTTCGAAGAATTCCAGGTGCCGGCGTTCTACATCGCCAACACAGGCGTTCTCAACGCGTGCGTTCTCGTTCACCTTTTGCTCTACCGCGTTATTGAATTATCAGCGCTCTCCAGCTTCGCTGCCGGAAAAGGCTCTGCGCTTGTTATTGATGTTGGCCAGACAATGGCCAGCGTGACCCCAATAGTGGACGGGTTTGTTTTGCGAAAAGGCACGTTGCCCCACGTTTCGGATGCAGAGACAGTGAACGGTTTGACAGGTCTCGTATATTCTACGCTGCCTAGATTGGTGCATGCGCACGCTCGCCATATTCTCGTATCTCCTAATCAACACCGACGTGGGATCGATCTATACCCTCACCAGCTCGTTAGCAACAAAATGGTCAGTCATATTCTGGCGCATTTCTCGTTTTGACCTGTAAAGTGCAGCCAGTCGAAGTAGGTGCACCCCCGCGATTTATTCTTCGCGAAGATCGTGTAAAGGGAACCACGGAAAGTTGGCGCACTTGGTACGAGACACGTGAGGTGGAAGAGTGGATCCAAAGTGTGGCCGGCGTTTTGGAGCAAGGATGGAATGACCAGTATGCTGTCAACGCCAGTTTCTATGATTCTACTTATTTTCCATGCGATGCAGGGTTGCCGCATCTCGCCCGCCCCGCCAATACGAGTTCCCAACGGGATTCAACAGTTGGTTTGCCCAAGAACGGTTCTCAGTTGGGGAGCAATTCTTCTGGCACTCACCTCAGTTGCTCGTACGTCAATTACCTCTTGCACGCCCCACTGAGACGCCGACAACCCCGGACGCAGGCATCTAATCCCAGTCTTCCGAAAAACATACCCGCCCTCATAACTGAATCCTTGAGGGCGTGCGATCCCGAGCTGCGTCAGGTCCTAGTCGGCAATGTCGTGCTGACCGGCGGCGGAAGCTTGTTTGCAGGGTTCGGAGACCGACTCTCGTCCGAGTTGGCTAGGAGTTTCCCACATGTACGCGCCTTGGTCAATAGATCTCTCAGTTCTAATTCTCCCCAAGGTCAAAATTCATTCGCCAGGAAACCCGGTGGAACGTCGTTATGGCGGTTGGCTCGGGGGAAGTGTACTGGGTAGCTTGGGCACGTTCCATCAGCTTTGGATCAGCAAAGAGGAGTGGACAGTAGGTTTCTAGCCTCATCAAGGCAATTCCATCTGATTACCGGGATTCTTAGGAGCACGGAAAGGCGATTGTAGGGCAGAGATGCAAGTAGTTGCGGGTCCTGACATGTACTATGATATTTTTCTCCATCACCAGGGCGCAAACTCGCAAGAATGCACCAAAAAGAAACACTAACTGGTACATGCTAAAAAATACATATACAAAATGAGAAAAAAAAGCCATATGTACACGCCCGTACATCTCTGCAAAAAATAGGTTTGGCGGACCGTGGCATTGCTGAGGGAAGCACAGCTCCCCTATACTCCCGTCCAAGATTAATCTTCCTTTCTCCGTGCAGACGTCCTGGATGTCGCAGGAACAACAGACGAGGTTGTAGCCAAATTGGGAAGCCGGGGAGTGGGGAAGGTTTGTCTTCGTCGCCGCCGCGCCAGCAGATCACCGCAAGAGAAATAATAATGGTAGAAAATGAATGTATAGTTTGATTTTTCGAGCGCAGAAACGTCGGAGTGAAGCGATCATTAATGAGAGGAAACAGAAGAAAACCTCGATCTTGCGAGCGCAGATGACTCGTTCAATATCTCGTCCACCCGAAACCATGTCTGCCGCAGTGTTTTCGTGAATCGAGTCCCTAGTAGGCCTCGACAAATTCCCGCCTTTCGCGCGAATTCATAAGCATGCCCAAACCACCGATAGCCTTGCGCCTGATCCTGGTGGCAAAGTTCTTAGGTCCTAGCTCGTCCGCACCAGAGGGCGGCCCTCTGGGCTGCCGCATGGGCTGGCTGATCATCCGGTGACCAGCGGCTGAAGTCATCTGCTGCTGATCGGGGGCAGAAACAGGCCTGCCGATGCCCAGCCCCTCATACAGCTTCTTGGACGCTTCCTCGCGCGGCGAGAGAGGCGTCTCGTTGGTCGAAGACGAGTAAGGAGTGGTCGGGTTGGAGTTGGACCCCGACTTGGAAGAACTCGACGAGTCGCCCTCGTCGTTCTCGTTCTCGCCTTCAATTGCATCGATCGCAACAACCGGCATAGGCTGGGAAGCGACAACACTGAATCGGAGAGGCTGAGGGCGGGCCTTGCCGACAGGGGTAGGGGATGCAACTGGAGGAGGAGAAACTCGATCGACGGGAGGTGGGGTCACCTTCACGCTGGGCGACCGGTTGTTGCCGCTGAGAACAGAGTTGTTGTTCCCACCTCGACGCCAGGTGGACGCAGAGTCGGACTTTGAAGGAGTCCCACTGGGGTTAGCGTTGTTGGAGGCGGGACTGCCCAGAGAAGTGCCTCCGCTAATGACAGTGGTGAAGTGGGGCGTAGGGGGGAGGGACGCGTCGTCGTAGTCCTCCGCGGCGTATCTGGACATCGGACTGCCCGACAAGCTGCTGGGGCGGCTGCCAAACTTGCCACCAAGAGCGGCCGTCATCGGAACTTGCTCGTCCGCAGGGTTGTTCTGTGCCGCACGACGCATTTGGGCACTGAGGGTCGCCGACCGCAGGTCAAAAGAGCTAGTAAGGGGCCCAGCGGTGGCAGGCGGGTTGAAGCTGACACGTCTGGGGGTCTGCTGCTGGGCTTGAGCCTGCGCAATGAGTTGAGCCTGGTATTGCTGAGCCTGGTATTGCTGCGCAGCCTGTGGTATGTGTCAGAAACGCGACCATCGGAACTGAAGATGAACGGGTGGCAGACCTGCATCTTCATAATCTCAAGCTGCATCATCTGCATCTGGAACGCTTGTGTTTGAGACTGGTTGGGCTGGTTGGGCTGTGCCATGAAAGCAGGGCTAAAGGGAGCGCTATTCGGATTCATGCCGCGCTGCTGTTGCTGGGTGAACCTGTTGTCTGGACCGTCGACGGCGGCGGTCATCGGCATGCGGGGAGCAGAATGACTGGCGAACACATTCTGGGCGGGGGCGTCGATAATCTGATCGTCCTCCTCCTCGGGAAAGACGGAGGAATGGAGTTGGGACGCGAAGCGAGGGACGTTGAAGGAACCCCCCGGAGCGGCAGTGTGAGGAACGGTGGCAGAGGCGGAGCGAACCCCGCCAGTGCGGAGACCAGAAAGAAGGGAGGCACGAGGGTTGGGAGATGCGGTGGTCATTTCTGGAGATAGATAAGGTGATTATGCTGAGGACGTTGATTATTGGACAGAATGTAAGTGGCAAGGATACAGAGCTCTTGGGTGGGGCGTAGACTGGCTCTCTCTCTCGGGGTGGGAGGTGGCGGGGAGGAAGAAGGAATATTTAGATATGTTTTGTAGGTTGAATAGCGTTTTGAAAGAGGAAAGAGGAAAGTGAGAAGAGGGCAAAGGCCACCACCCGACGAGAGTGCCGCAGAGAGAGGTGACTGGTAACACTGGTCACACTTGGTACTGCGCCAAGGCCCGCATGTCCCTCAGCCGCGTCCGCGTCGCGCAACTCGCGCGCCGCGTTTCCCCCTCTATTCCACGTAGCCCGTTGCATCTGCCTCTGCGATGCCCGCGTAGACCGTTCTATTCTTCTTCGTCGCGTCGCTCCTACCACCCGGGCTACTTTCGCTTTCTTGACGACATTCCCCAGGACACCGTCTTCTGGGGTCATTCATCTCTCTCGCTGCCTGTCCCGATCTTTACTTCCTCTGACAGGTATCATCGGAGTGAATGGAATAGTTTTTGCTACTGCTTGGTGGGCCAGAAAGAAGCTGGTGCGCCTTGCGTCGTCTCTGCCCGCAGCCCGGCCCATCCCGTCTCTTACATCTCGGCAGGAAGTCGAGAGGGACCCGGCACTCTATAAATGGTTGCACAGGAATTTTACATCTAGCTGGAATAACATCGCTGCCGGCCGCATGTCTGTTTTCTCCCCGAGACCTATCTGCTAGTCTCTCATCCTCTTTAGATGGACGCCTATCACAGCCGCATTCACGCACTTCAAAATCGACCATATCCTTTTCAACGGCTTCACGTTCTATTTTATGTCGCCGCTTGCTCTGAGCATCTTGGTCGGTCCCCCCACATCCCGCATAATAAACATACGCCAACGAGGCTTCAGGGCAGCAGACAGTTCCTTTTTCTATACTTAGGCGGCACGTCTTCATGCCGTTCAATCCCTCGAAAGATGCTCAATACATCCATCAGGCGCTGCTTCATCGGCACTGGGTTCAGTGGCATACTCAAACATCTGGCGAAACCGCGATCAGGTATCGTGCGGCGCTAGTGGTTAGCAGTTGCGTTGTCTCTGCCTCTATCAACCTCACTACTTTGCACAGGCGCCATATACTCCACACTGACCTTTCTTGCCTTCTCAGCGCCGAGAATGACGCTGCTGTTGTATGGGGTCATTCCTATGCCAATCTATCTCGCAGTAGGAGGGTTATTCGCTTATGACCTTTACCGCACGGCTGCCGATAATGTTTGCGCCATATTTCATTCGTCAAGTTTCAACTGACCATGTTTTCCGTCAGGGTGGTGAAACGAACCACAGTGCTCACGTTGGAGGGGCACTGGCTGGTGCTGCATACTTTTTCTTACGGCGTTTCCGGATGTTCTAGCGCGGAGTCTTACTGGCGCTCACTCCTACCTCTCAAAGGTCTCACAGCTGTACTTCCGACAAATTTGCTTTTCTTCTAGAAGATAAGTTTTTGTAACGGCGCCTGCTCTTTATTTAGCAAAGGATCCTGAACGTTGAACCTTCGCCACAAAGTCTCAGAGTATTGCAGAATACACAATAAGCAAACCAACTATACATGTATTTTTTTGCGTACCCTTGAAGCTTGTCTACCTGTCACTAGTCACTGAGTCAGCGCTAGTCGCTTATT
>CVRE01178870.1:0-17242 GCA_001179765.1 Crepidotus sp. BD-2015
CAGTCACATTTTTTCCATTTAGGCGAGGCACAGTCACGATCGAGTTTTCATGGCTGGGCCTCCTCATCTTCTGACGCTCGCAGACTTGACTGTGCCGCAGATAACACGGCTCCTCAATCACTCGGCGCACCTCAAGGCCATCTCTGCCGGATGGCTTGCCCCCCATGGCTCACTTTCATTCAAACGCGCCAATGCGCTCCGTCTCCCGCCCCAGTCCCTCTACAATAAAACAGTAGCGATGCTCTTCTCCAAGCGCAGCACCCGCACCCGTCTTGCAGCAGAGACGAGCGCAGTTTTACTCGGTGGTCGTGCCCTCTTCCTCGGGCGGGAGGATATTCAGCTCGGTGTCAACGAGAGCCCTCGAGATTCCGCTCGTGTGATCGGTGGCATGTGCCAGGGCATCTTCGCTCGCGTGGGGGATCACTCTGAGGTCGAGGTGAGTCAATGCGTCTGCCTTGTGAATTTGAAAAAAATTCAACAGGTCGGTGCAGGAATTGGCCAAGCACTCCCCCGTCCCTGTCGTCAACGCCCTCTCCTCCCTCTGGCACCCCACTCAGATCCTCGCGGACCTCATGACCCTGCATGAGAATGCCGCGCTCTTCGAGCCTACCCAGGACGCAGTCCCAGAAAACAACGATGCGGCAGAGGAATCGAGCAAGGATGAGGGGGAAGCACCGCACCCAGTTGTAGCTAAGCCGAAGGGCACCGAGGAAGACAGACCCAGGCAAAAGCGCATGTCAACCGACCTCCCGGCACTCCGCCCGCTCACAATCGCGTATGTCGGCGACTCGGCGAACGTGCTCCACGATATGCTCGTCACCTTCCCGCGTATGGGCCACAAGATGCGCATCGCGACCCCCGCGGACCCCAAGTATCGCGCGCCCAAACCTGTCTGGGACCGCGTCGTCGAGCTCGGCTGCGACCAAAACGACGGCATTTGGTGGGGCGAGGACCCTAAGGAGGCGGTTCGCGGCGCAGACGTCGTCATCACCGACACTTGGATCTCGATGGGGCAGGAGGCGGAGACTGAGCAGCGCTTGAAAGACTTCCAGGGCTACCAAGTTACAGAGGAGCTCTGCCTCAACGGTGGCGCGAATCCCGACTGGAAATTTATGCACTGTCTCCCGCGGAAAAAGTACGAGGTTGACGACGAGGTGTGTACCATTTGTTACATCTGCATCAACACTAGACGCGTATATGCAACAGGTGTTCTATGGTCCCCGCTCGCTGGTCTTCCCAGAAGCGGACAACCGCAAATGGACAATAATGTCTGTTTTCGAGTACGTTGTCTTTGCGCCACCCTCCTCTTCTCCCCTGCTGAGGCACTTTTAGCGTCGTGATTGGAAAATGGGACCTCGATGGCCTTAACAACCCGACATGGTACAAGAGGAAAGAAGATGTGGATGGCAAGGATGGGCAACAGAAGAAGACAAAGGAGGACAAGAAGGGGGAGAAGAAGGGGGAGAAGGAGAAGAAAAAAGACAAGGAGAAGAAGAAGAAAGACTCCAAAAAAGAACCAAAAGTAACCGAAGATGACGAGTAGACCGACATTGCATTGATGGGTTCAAGCAGGACAAGTTAGTTGGATTCGGGGTTTAGATTCCGCTCATGTCTGCATTGAGTCTTGACGGAGCACGAATCGTCTCCCAACGTTCGCCGCATTCATATTCAGCAATAACCACATACGGACGCTTTCAACCTAGCAACCTACACATCGCCAGGTTCATGGACTACGATATCCATTACAGATCTTGATCCACAGTGAGCACAAGGCAGGATACAACAGCAGAGAGACACACCGCAGATTCATTGAGTATCCCGACACCACGTCTGTCAGGGTTAACGCATTGATAGAATGCACGCCCGGCGTAACAGCGAGAAACTCCATCCGAACCGATTGGCACGCTGCGGGAAGAAGCGGCCTACGAACCAGTCAGTTCAATCAATGAAGGAAATACACGAAATGTACCCAATCCTGACTCGATTATCCAACGGCACGATACCTGGAGAGGGCGTCTTCTCCCCCGGATTTCTTCCTCTCCCGCGCCTCCGATCTGGACAGCTCACCTCGAACCTCCGCGTCCACTCGCTCTGATTAAACACGAAAACGTCGAGCGTAAAATGGTCGAGCGGGTATATCCTGTGGAGCACATCGCCGTCCTTCCCGACGTCGACGGTCTTACCCAGATCGCCCCCCAGTTTTCGCATTCCAGAAGCCATAAGCCCGACAGACACCACGATGCCTTCCCCACTCTTGACCGTGCGAGGGTCCCCGTCGTGTCCGTCGTGGTCATATTCGTCCTCTTCCCGTATTGCCGCAGGCTCAGACGCGCTCGGCCCGAGCCCAAAAAACCCGCCACCCCCGCCAACAGAAACGATCGGGCCCGGTGTTTGCGGCACACCTACGGAACCTGTTCCCATTGGCATCCCCCGTTCCCTGCGAATTTCGACACTGCCACCGACCGTGCCGCCCGCCACGCCTTGTGTATGTGAATGCGCCATTACCGCAGGAGGCGTGGGCGGGAGCGCAGAGCGCGTGGGGTACGACGGATATGCCGGCGTCATGGGTATCGGGGGCTGGTAGTCTGGATCGACTGCTAGGCGCGGCGGGGCCGCGTACGTCGTTGGCGACCGGGGCATCTGCGTCTGCGCCGTCACCGAGGGCGGGGTATATTGGCTGCTGGTGTACGACGACGAGCGCGGCGGAAGCGGCGGCGCGTCCCGCTCTCTGGCACTGTTCAACGGGTTCAACATTGACGTCGAGGCGCGGTACCCCATGCCTGTTCCGGCGGATTTCATCCCCAGTGCGCGCGCAGCGACAATCGCCTGGCCGCCGGGAAGGGTGTGGCGTTTGGGTATGCCCGCTGGAGGAGAATTTATGGACGGGGGTGGAGACTCCCGCAGGACGTTGATGAGGCTATCGGAGCGAACCCGTGGATTGCTCGGGAATGGCGATGCTGGTTCGGGGAGTGCGCTCGGAATCTGTAGTTGGAAATCGCCGTCTTCGACGAGGTCGTCCTGAGGCGCTGGATGCGGTTGAGAAGATAGGTCAAGGACGCAGTTCCATTTGGAGCAGAATGTTCGAGTGGGATATGAAAGGGGCTGCGAGGATGTCGAGGTTGATGGTGAGGAGGTGTCGGGTGTGGGTGAATAAGAGGACGACTGGGTCAGGTATGGCCGTCCAAATATACTGATCGTCACGGCACGTTGCAGCATCTCTTGTGCTGCACTGTCCTTCACGAAGCCCATGGCCAGCGCCTCATCCGGCGACCGCAGGAAGGACACTGCGTAGAGAAGATTGTACTGCTCGCTTGCCCCCACTCGCATTGGGAATACCGACCCGCCGTTTGTCCCGCCTTGTTCTCCCCACCCGACAAGCACCGCCCGCGCTCCCGCATCATCGCCACCTCCAACTTTGACATCCACTCTCTCCACCTCGAACCCAACCGTCCGACCCGAGTCCCCGAAATTTTCGAGCTCAACGCAAAGCACCACCGTCCGCTCGTCGGTTCCGGCCTCCAAACGGTCTCGTTCGTCGTCATCCTCCTCTACGCTCTGCGTTCCGGAAAGGGGAAGCAGTACGGCGGGAACAAACACCGTCCGCATGCGCACGCGGAAGCCAGAAACGGTGCGCAAGGTTTTGCGGAAGCTCTTCCGCATGGTTGCTGGCGCGGGACCGGAGGCGGAGTGCTGTGGGCGGCCAATTGCGGTCATGGGAGACGGTGAGGGGGCTGGAAGGGGGGTACGCTGAGCCACAGGCTGTAGCGTGAAAAGCTTCAAACGCGAGACGGACCCAAGACGTGCGGTGGGGAGACCGAGAGTGGAGGCCGGGAAGGAGGGACCAGCGGCGAGACCCTCGAGAAGATTGATCTCGGGCAAACCGGAGAGGCCAGACTCATCCGCGATAACATCTGGCGAGGAAGTGCCGTTGGCAGCACCGGTGGGGCTTGTAGGGCTAGCGGGTGCCGTGGGCGTCGGGAGAAAGTCTACTGACGCAAGAAAAAGAGCTAGAGGATGAGTGGGACGTGAGAATGTTTGCGGACGGTCTCGGAGCGTCACAGAGACCGTGAGACATAGCAGAGGGTCACTGACAGCCAGTCGTAGAAAAGCTATACGTTTCAGCGTGGAGAAATGGCAGCATAATAACGACGTACAAACGGTCAGAGCAAGCTTATAGACTGCGACCCACACCTCTTCTTCCTCCGACCATAGTAGCGTGAATGCTTCTTGTGAATCTTCAGAAGGATTCTGCCCCCATATGCTTGCCAGTAATAATGTACCCTCCGACTTGAGATACTGCTTATCGGTTTCTGCGGATGACGGTGTCGGATTTGGGGTGTTGGGCGGAAAAATTGGCGGATGAGCGGAGCGTGCGCTGAGCTTCGCCAGAGACGCGGTGCGCGGGGGTGCGGACAGTCTCGCGGTTCGAGGGGTGTCGGGCGACCCAGAACTCACAGGTACGGAGGATATGTACGTCGCTTCAAGTGATATTTGTAGATGGGAAATGAAGGACAGGAGCTCCTTCGGTGGGTGTGTTGGGTCTCTATTAGACAACGTCGGTGGGTTGTCTACCCGAACAGTCAGAAGGGAATGTAACTGCTCATCTGCGGACTGGTCAGATTAGAGTTGACGCAACCAAGGTTACTGGTGGGTACCGAAGAATGCCTGGTTTCGCTCTAGAGTGTCGCTTTTGAGACGGGAAAGCCAGTCATCGGCAGACGAGGCCGGAGGATATTCAAGAGACGTGTCGGGGACGACAACATCGAGGGCAGCGGACGCGAAGAGTTGCTCGAGCGCCGACATTTGACAGGGATGCTGGTGGGGCGAATCATGAGATTCCGCCGATACGCAAAGGGCGCCGATGCCGATACGCCCATACCTCGGTCAACCTGCACGAATGCAGCGGAAACAGGTGTGATGCGGAATAGCTCGAGGCTCGCACGAACAAAATAAATTCAGGCAGAGACTGGAACAACCAAGTATAGTTATCCGGCAGCCTTCGCGGAACGGGGAAGAGGTTGGGGTATTAGTAGGACGCTCCCCGAAGGTGTGGCTGTGCTTTCCTTCCTTGCGCAACGACCACGTCTCGCTCAATCCATGTCGATGGAACATGTTCCGTGTCATACAGTTCTTTGTACGGAAGATATGTACCAGCTCCCAGTACTACGATGGCCACTGCAAACGAGTTCGACGCCCGTATGGAGTGATGCGCTCAAGAAGTCCAGTTCAGAGACGCGTGCTGCAGTCTGATTACTCACAACTTTCGACGACTGCAATCAGTGACGCCGTTGTTTATGTTCTCGAGGATAAGTGGAAAGCGCCCGACTTTGCGGGTTGCACCGCCTAGGACGTTACAGTTGCAGAGTCGAAACGGACTGACATTGTGGCCCTTCTCCGCCAGCACGTCGGGCAACCCGATAGCCCCACGAACAGCATACAATTCATCCATGTTGTTTTCCATCCATAGTGTTTGCATAGTGTTCAATACTGTTGGAATTTGGAAAGAAAGAAATCATGCAACAACAGTTGCCAGGCCCGAGCCATCGTAGCATCGCTGGACTTGTGCGTTTGCATTCCCAGTGCGCCAGGGACTGCCAGCTTCAGAGAAGAATTCCTCCATCGCTCATCCTTCGTGTGCAGTTTGGCAGTGGATTTGCCCCGAAAAGCGTCTGGGAGGAAGAGAGAAACTGATGTGTTTCCAAAACGGGACTCTGACGTCTGACAAGCCGCGCAGTACCTGCGCTTGACCACGATCGCCCACCATGAATCGCATATTCGGAACCTCTGCAAGCAAGAAACCGAAGCCGACGCTGCAAGACGCCATTGCATCGGTCAGTAGCCTCATGGACGGCTCTCCACGCATACTTAGTGAACTAGACGGATGTCAGAATGTCCTCGATCGAGGTCAAAATCAAGAAACTCGATGGCGAGCTGGGGAGATATAAGGAGCAAATGTCCAAGCTGCGAAACGGTCCCGGAAAGGTCCCGTTGCTGGTCAGTACGCCGTGCGCGTCGCTCAAACATGTCTGCATATAGGACGCCGTGCAGCAGCGCGCACTGCGGACACTCAAGCAGAAGCGCATGTATGAGTCGCAGCTGACTCAACTCGCGCAGCAGACGTTTAACATGGAGTCTGCTGCCCTCACCACCGAGAACTTGCGGAACACAATGGCCACAGTCGACGCAATGACCACTGCGAACAAGGAGATGCGGAAACAATTCGGCAAGATCGATATTGACAAGATCGAGGTCATTACTTCAAGTCCAGCCTGCTCCGGGTGCAGCTAACATCGCTCTAGAACATGCACTACGATATGGAAGACCTGCTGGAACAAAGCAACGAAATTCAAGAATCCTTGGGACGATCGTACGCCGTGCCAGAAGAGATCGACGAGGCGGACCTGGAAGCAGGTGTGTTCCCTCTAGTCCCATCCAGTTGCGCGCCTGATCTCGCCTTTCCAGAATTGGATGCTTTAGCATTGGAGGATGAGGAGGAAGGCACATCTTACTTGGCCGACCTCGACAAGGTTCCTGATTTCGTAGACGAGCCTCCAGTAGAGGTCCACACAGTGAGTACCACACAGCAGACGTTAGATTATCATCCCAACGTTGTCACAGTCCCCAGCACCACACGAAGCCGTCAAGACGACGTGGTAAAGCGCAGGTCTTGTAATATCAATACACACCCGACGTCCTCTACGCCGTCAACTGTATCACCAGTATAATGTAATACACCGGGACATTTTGCATATGGTCTTACCCGTACCTTCGACCTTCAGCATCCTCGGCGAACCAATCATCTGTTTGTCTAGTTTCGGCCGCGGATGCAATGTTAACAACAACCGATTTGCTTTGCGAGTAGGACTCGTAGGCCTCGATTCCATTCTCTCTCCCTATCCCGCTTTCTTTCATCCCGCCCCTTGACATACATTTAGCGCTCCACGAAGCAGACGAGGATAGTCGTGCGTACCAGGGACTGGAAGGGTCATTCCGATGGGCTGTGTTCACCCAGCAGATGCCGGCTTCAATGGCAGCAGAAACGCGGTGCGCACGGGATAGGTTTTGCGTCCAGACACCCGCACCCAGACCATACTTGCTGTCGTTTGCCAGGGTCACGGCCTCACCTTCCGTCTACATGATGAAGAGTTATGGACTCGGAGGTGCGGTAACCAAAACATATCGACTCACGGAAAAACGCTTGGCAACGACCACGGGCCCGAAGATCTCCTCCTGCCACAGGTCATTGGAGGTGTCGATATCTGCGATAATCGTTGGGGCATAGAAGCTCCCGCGAGCAAAATCGAAACCGTCCAGCTCAGATTTTCCAGTGAGGCGTTGGCCACCCGTCAGAATGGTGCCCTTGCCTGATTCCAAGGATTTATCAAGCATGGTTTGAATCCGTCCAAGATGCCGTTCCGATATGACTGTGCCCATCGTGGACTTGGAATTCATGGCTGCAACAGTTTGGGCTGTCATCGTTCTGAGAGTGGCTTGGAAAACGCACGGTTCCCCATTCTCTTGCGGATGCTTGCCGTCTTTTCGAGGAAAAGGGGCATAAACGTGTCCCATACGGCTTCGTGGACGATTAGACGGGTACCCGACACGCATGTTTGACCAGAAGCAACAAAGGCCGCAAATGCCACGCCATTTACCGCGGAAGGTATATCCGCGTCTTCAAAAACCACGATTGGGGCCTGAATGTCGTGTTGAGTTGCGGCGAAAGATTTGGGACTAGAACATCTACACACTTTACCCCCTAATTCAGCCGTAAACGCGGCCAGGTTATGCCCCACTGTACTGCCCAACAGTCGACCTGTATGTGTACCTGCCTGTCTCGGCTTATGAGGCGTAATAGTGAGCCGATGCTGGTCTCTCGCTTACAGTGACATCCACCTTTCGGACGAGAGGATTTTGAGCCAAGAGCTGAGCTGTCGCTCCATATCCGGGCAAGACAGATAGAACACCGGAGGGGACTGAACAATACTTTGGCTCCCCGAAGTAACTCGCAGAATTGTTACTCACGTCCAGCTGCTTCGGCCATCCGGGCGAACTCCAGTACTGAGATTGGTGCGAGCTGAGGGAGGATTCATTACGATATGCAAAATATGCAAGGCACACCTACGTACTTCGGATGGTTTCACAATCACCGAGTTCCCAGCAGCAAGTGCTGGCGCGAGCTTTTTGATACTGATAAGGAGAGGATGATTGAATGGCTTGCGGCAAGGCTATATCAGTCTCTATATCATGGCGATCGAGAGCCAGTTACCGTAATTTGCGCGACAACTCCAAGAGGTACACGTTGGACATAATTGAGAAGCTTTCCTTGGGTTGGCGCAACGAATGCTTGGGTCGTTCGTAGCAGAGCTGCATAGTAATCGCTTTCAAGATAGAGTCACTACGGAGCGGAAGAGTCGGAGAGAGGTCTTACACCCACTCTGGCAGTCTTGATAGCTGCGCTTTCATCTCCCGGATTGACCGACCGGTTTGCAAAGTCTCAATCTCCGCTAGTTCAGGTATACGGGCCTCCAGCGCCCTTGCCATCCGCGAGAGAACCTTAGAGCGCTCAATCGCAGGAGCCCGAGACCATGTACCAGCTTGAAAAATGGAGTGGGCGCCGGCCACAGTTTGCTTCACGTCCGCCTCCGATGCTAGCTCAACTCTGAACCAAATGATTATAGCTTCGTCCTGGAGATCAAACTATCTTACACGCAGAGATGGTCTCCGTCCGAAGGATTTGAGACAACAATTCTACCCAAGTTTATCAGGCAAGAAAACTACAGGGCGAGAGACGCGCACTGTTCACGCGGCTTGAGCTGAGGGTCTGGAAAGGGAACGGTGGGCAGAAACGGAGTGTAGCTGCCCCGGTGGCGCATGCGAGATGGCGCAGTTTGACGCGTCGCATGCCGGGTGCATCGCAGCATCTGCGTGGATAAGAGGCAAACNNNNAGGCAAACGGTGGAAGGTCGGCATCCGGCCCGGTTTATCCGAGGCGCGTCGTACCGGCACGTGCTCGTTTGTTGAGACAAGCGAAGGGATTTTCCGGCTTTGCTCTCTGCCACCACCACCCTCCACACTCCAAGCATTTGCTGTAGGACTCCTTCCATATCTTCGGTGCATGTTTCCTGACCCTCGAGCTAGATGCCTTCAGCAGAGGCTCCTCTACGGCGTTCCTCGCGGGCACCTGTGTCCAAGGCCGCACCAGAGCCCAAGGTTCAGGCTCACAAGGCAGTGAAGCCCGTCTCCAAGGCAAAGCCCGCCGTGAAAAACACCAAAAAACGCGCTGCATCCCCAGAACGCTCGCCGTCGCCCCCCGCAAAGCGTACCAAAAGCACGACTGAAAATGTCGACCCCGCTGTCCCCGCTCGTCCTCTAAGGAAGAAGAAGTCCGCCACCCCCATTCCCCAATCAAAGCCGTACTTCAACCCCCTTCCCACTGCTCGAGACAAGAAGCGCCCTGGTCTACAGGTCTTCGTTTGGGGCGCCGGCAACTTTGGACAGTTCGGCATGGGCCCCGACTTTCTTGGAGAGTATGACAAGCCAAAAAAACATCTCTGGGTGGAAGAGCAGATTGAGGAGGGTACCTTCGGCGACGATAACGCAGGAATTGAGAGCGTTGCGGCCGGTGGCATGCACAGTGTTTTCATCGACGAAAAAGGCACCGTGAGTAAACGTAAACTTGCCACCCAGCCCGGTCTCACTCCTCTCCTCCTAGGTTTGGACGTGTGGTGTCAACGACGATGCGGCTCTTGGTCGGATTACTGAAGGCGTGCCCGACCCGGACAGCACACTGAGCAATCTACCCCACCCCCTTGAGTCACTCGTGGCAGAGAAGTTCCGCGCAGTCCAGATTGCCACTGGCGATAGCATATGTGTCGCCGTCGACACTCAGGGCGAAATCAGAGTTTGGGGCTCGTTCCGTGTAAGTGCTCTAACTCGGTTCTCGGCTCGATTGCTCATACTGAGTGTCCAGGCTAACGAGGGTGCTCTCGGGTTCTCCGAGTCTGCGAGACACCAATTCGTCCCGATACCTATCGCCATGGACCTGTTCCACAAGCCTGGCGACTATGAAAAAGTCTCGGCAATCACCGCCGGCGCCAACCATATCCTCGTTTTGACGACCCACGGCAACATATTCACATGGGGATCGGGACAGCAAGCTCAACTCGGCCGCAAAGTTCTCGAGCGTCACCAGATGAAAGGCACGAACCCTCAAAGAGTCGTTCTCGACACGAATCGAGCCCTGAGAGCCGTAGCAGTCGGCGCTGGCATCTACCACTCTTTCGCGGTCGACGAGAATGGTACCGTCTGGGGTTGGGGCCTGAATAGCATGGGTCAAACCGGTACTGGCCTCGAAACCAAAGAGGACGAGTCTGTCATCGCTCCGAAGGTGGTCCGCCGCCTGAGCAAGGAGGAGCTGGGCGGGGAAACCATCGTGCAGATTAGCGGCGGCAACCACCACACATTATTCTTGTCCTCGGATGGCAAAGTCTATGCTTGTGGTCGGGCCAACAGCTCCCAACTTGGGCTGCCGAAGGACCATGAAGCGTTCAAGGACGACCCCACTCTCGAATTCTTGTCCGAGCCTGTCCTGGTTCCCTTTCCCGAGGATGACGACCCTGTTATCCACATCGCCGCTGGCCTACACAATAACATGGCGATCACCAAGGACGGAGCGTTGTACTGCTGGGGCCAGGGGACGCAAGGAGAGCTTGGTGTTCCTGACCTTGAAGTCGCGACACCGCGAATGATCGTCCGGCGGGAGGGCGGCTCCTGGGAAGCCGTGTCGGTCGCTTGTGGCGGGCAGCATACCATGGGCCTCTTCAGAAAACGTCAAAAATGATTGTGTTCTCGATTCATTTGTGCATCTACATATCTATTTTCCATCTACATCTACATACATGCTCCGTACCCATAGGTTTGTTGTTTCTTAGCATGTTTGATCACACATATACATCTCTATCCTACCTGTTGCAGCCTCCCGCCGTCAAGCAAAATTAAGCTTCTCAATCTACGGTGGCTGTGACGGTGAGATCACGGCTTAAWTTCGGCTACTTACAAGCTACTTACAACTAGAAAATTTAGTTTCCTTTCTTGTCAGTTTCCTCCAAGGATAGCCTCGCACTGCAACGACTGCAACGTCAGACACATACACTCTCTTGTCAGATGGTGGACGTTGCTCCCGCCAACACTGCGGCCGGCACCCTCAGCGAGAAACCTTTTGAGATTTGGGTCGATGACCTGGAGCCGCAAAACCCAGTCGTAGAGGGCGCAGAATTTGCATATCAGGTGTGCCCTTTTTTTCTTCGTCCTTGTGCCTTCTTTTCCATCTTACGAGTCTTCCCAGAAAACGGGCATTGTTCATATTAACGACGAGGGCGTCAAGATGGCTGCAAAGCATGTAAGTTGCGGCCCGACTTCATTCGGGAAGGTCTTGAGCTCCTTCTATTAGATAACCGAGAAATTGCGCCTGGAATCCTACAGCCCACGCACTTGGCGCTCGCATCCTCTCCACATCTGTCCATTGGAACCTTATTCTGCTGCCGAGCCCCTGAACAAAGCGTGCTTGAACTGGATATTTCTCATTTCGGCTCTCAATTTCAGCTTTTGGTCAGAGCGCGATGGCCACCCTGATCGATACGGTGTGCTGTGGCAGGAAGGCTGGGAGTCTCCAGAACCGAAGCTTTGGACGGGCTACTGGAGCCTTGTCGCGTCGCTCAACCGAGGTATATTGTTTGGTGTGGTCTCTCTGTATTCATCTGATTTATTCTTATCCCAAGCTCTTCAGGACGGCATACCCATTACCGATCCCAACTTTTACTCCTCGGAGACCCTTTGCCCCGATTCGTTGATAGAGCACGTTTTTAGAGCTGCAGAAGGATGCAGCGAAACTATCCCTTTACTACCGCAGCGAATCGCAGTCATGCGAGAGGTAGGGTTTATCTTGTGCCATGTAAGATCTTTCTTTGCCATCAGGTCTTGAATGTTGAACGTGCACACAGGGATTCGGAGGCTCTTTTCGGGGCTTTCTCGATGAATTTCAGCGCCAACACGATGGCAAGGGCACAGCTCTCGCTCTAGTTCAAATGGTAACTACAACTTTTCCATCGTTCCGAGACGAAGTGTACCTCGAAGGCCGCAAAGGTACATTCTTCTCAGACCGTTGGAAAAGTATATTCAACACCTGTCAAGTTTGCCTTTGGAAGCGCCCTCAAATCCTCGTCGCGGAAACATGGGCAGCATTTTATCCCGCCACGGAGACCGCTCACCCGATTTTCCCTGGTGGCCCAGCCATCCACCAGCTTACAATGTTTGCGGATTGTGCGCTCCTTTTTCAGTTTTGTCGGAATGGCTATCTGGACCATTTTCCAGATCGTGTGCCCCAAATTCTGCACCACCTTCGCATACTCTCGTACCCTCCGCCATTGCTGAAACTCCTACGCGCGGGCACAATGCTCCCGCCAGGATCCCCTGAAGAGCTGAGTCTCCGGGCGGCCAGCATTGTTGCCGTGGAGCGTGTGCGAGCCGAGATGGTGTCCTCGCAAGTCGGGGAAGAGGCATCCGAAAGCGCAGTTAGCAGTGTGTTAATTGATTTCTATCTGTGGGATCTGGCCAAAAAAATCGAGCGTGGAGAGGAACGCATCGAGGGAATCAAAACTGCGGACATGGTACCCACGCACCGGACTCGGAGTATATGGTACTGAGGACGCTCCACATCCCACGCGGGCTGAAAATAGACGGATAGACCGGTCGCCACATGAATGGGCAGTCCAAATAGCATGTTAAATTATCATAATAATAATAATCCATTTGTGTTTCCGCTCGATGGGCGTCTTACAATTGTACAATTGCGTATATGTAGCGTCTATCGATCTTACATTGCTTGTCCGATGCCATGCGATGCGTCGGATTGCGGGGAGGGAGGAACAGACAGAGATGGTCGGGTTCCTAGACCGCGGCCATCTTCGGTCCACGGATCCGTTGTGAGACGCACTGGGATCGTCTCGCGAATGTTGATAAAGGGACTTTTAGTAACGTCCGGCGGAGTTACTGTCAACAAGATGCAATCCTTGAGTGGACGTCAGCGACCAGTATACATGATATCGAGGAGGGACGTACCTGGACAGACAAACCAGAAATGATGAAGCCCATAACTTTGATGGGGCTTATTTCAATCTCGCCCGAGAATGCCATCCATGTGGGGCCATCGCCCTAGGAAGCCACACTGAATGGCTGCTCGCAAATAACAAGGATCACTGCTTACTGCGTGTTTAAATACAGCCTCGCCGATGGGATCAACCCGCCATATGTCCGTCTTGGTCCCGTGTATCATTGTACCTCTAGACTTGTCATTAGCGCGAGGAACATGTAACTTCTGCGGAAACGGACCTGACGTCTACCGTGGACTGTCTCATCAGCTGGATGCGTGTAGCGCGCAATTTTCCCGAGCTGCGCGTGGTGGGTCCGTATGGTAAAAACAACGCGAGCGAATATGCAGTCGACTCGAAAGTAACGTGGAATGGGATCGTTCCTGAAGCACAGAATATTCGGGATGCTAGAGTGTATTTGCCGGTATAAGGGGTCTCGGCCAATAGTTCCGGAAGGGCGTACATACCTGGGAGGTAGAACTTGACTTGGATGTCCTGAGCGCCAGCCTTTGAGTTATTGGCTTTGAGTACAGAATTGTACACCCTCCACTCCGGCCGCAGACTGAACCCCCCTTCTGCCAGGACGAGGGGTGAGGGAATGGCCACTGCGGGGCGTGTACGAGGATAGTAAATGAACGGCGTAGAAAGGGTCCTTGAAACCGAGTCATTGATTTTCAAGGACTATAGTAGCCATGACAAGCACGTACGTGGTGCCGATATTGATCCCGAGTTTCTTGTTGACCATGATTCCAATTTTCTTGGACTTGATTAACGGAGGGACATAACGGGCTTTGTCCATGATGACAGTGACAGAATACTGGAACGATTCGTTTCTGGCGTACTCAAAGAGCGCGGAAAACCCACATCGATGGAGGCATGGAACCCAGGTACCCCCTTCAGCTTGATGGAATGCGATGGGGGAAGAGGCTGAAGAGGCATTAGCGGGCAGCCAATTGTGGAATGTTCAAGTACTACGCACATAACTCCGGCCTTCATATTCAAACGTCGTCGGCAGCGTGAGGGAAAAGTGCAGGGACGACGGGCAGACGGGATTATTGGCATCCTTACTCCACAGCAAGACTGAGTCCAGACATATCGTGGCGTCGGTGTGGCCACCCTCTGCGATTTCCTTCAACTGCAACCGGCCTTCCACCTAGAACGGGTCAGAGGGACCAAGGTGCACAACAGGGGCGTTACCTCGACTTCGACAGTCGAAATGTTGTCGGTCTTCTTGGCCAGTTCGACGGTGCCTTCCACCACTCCACCAGACCCATAAACCGGAAGATCGATTTTATCATGCTGGGCCGAGAGCCTCAATTCAGCATCACCGCCTTTTGATGACTTGACGAAGTTGCCAGTGGGTTGGGGCTGCAGCCGTGCGTTGAGAGCGAGACGCTGCTCATAGATCCCGGGTTCCACCGAATAAGAGGGGGTACGGCTGTAAGACGGCTGCAAAGGCGCGACGTAGGAGGGGAGACTTGCGGTAGACATGGGATCGGGAGTAGTAACACCCGGCAGCGTATATATATGGCGATGACCAATACTGGAGGAAGGTCTCAAACCAAGATAACTGCCATCGGCATGCGAAAAATCCCCTTATCGGTGTTTGATGGGCTCTTGTGCATCTGGGACTACCTGAGGCTACACGAACGCCGGGGGGCCGAGGTACGTCCCCATCGTACACGGTACATCCCTGGATGTAAGCGAGGTCACATTGGTCGCAAGTGGGAACAAATTGCTAAGGAAGCGAGATGAGAGTCAGTCAGCGGTGACAACGCGTACTGTCACATTGTGACTGATGGCGCGACGCCGACTCCTTCAACCATGATCAACGTAAGAATCATTGCAATTCTGAGTTTCGTGCCGATTAGGCTGAATGCTGCCGCATAGGCGACTTTCCCCGTCGACCACACCTACGCCTTTCTTCGGCCGCGCTTTTTCGTGTCCATCAAAGGCGAAAAAATTGCCCAGGATCTCTTGGACAAAGCAGAAACTCGGGGCGCGTATGGGAAGCTCGGCCTTATTGACAGCACTCTCGGGATTCTGTATTCAAAGATCCAGAAGAAGGATTGGGACGGCGCGTTCACGATCCTCGAGGGCTTGACCTTGTTCAACGAAATGGAAGCGTATTGGCCAAGTATGTACGCGCTTCGATGGCGCGATGCCGGTGTCTGACCGTTCCCTTTAGTGTGCGACGACGGAGAACGCGTCCTTCTAACCAACAAGGTGTACGGCGCGTCTCTGGTGACCGTTCTTCGTGCACTAAAAACAGGGGGTCGACTCGACGTGTCACATTTCCCCGGCCTCGAAACCACTTTAAAGCAAGCAGCCCAGTGGGGCGAGGAAATGAAAAGCATTTCGTGCCCCTCCGACTATGACCTTGTCTGCAAGGCCATTGGGGCGAAGCTATTTCTCAAGTCCCAGGCGGATGTCGCATTGGAGAAGGCGCGTCTCGACGCCTGGCTCGCTGGTCGTAGTAAGGAAGAACAGGACGCATTCAATCGCATGGTACAGGAGGAAGCCGAGGATGAGGACGAGGACGAGGATGGAGAGGATGAATCAGAGCCGTGGCATGCTGGAGGAAGCGAAGAAGATTCTGAAGAAGGTGCAAAGAACAACGACTTCGTACTTCCCATTGTCTGGAAGGAGTATAGGGAGTATCTGGACCGCAAGAAGATTCAACTTTAGATGCGTTGAACCTAATACCTTTTGCCAGCTCACTTACTTACAATACACATTCTCGGAAAAGTTAGTCTAGGTGTAGGTAGCGGCCAATCGTCCGACTATGTACGTCTCAGTATTGATTGGTGGGTATTTCGCCTCCGTGCCGCAGTTGGGTAGGCAGGCGATTTCAGCCGTGAAATTCGGGTTGCAGAAGAACGCAATAGATTGGCGAGCAGGGGTGATAGCTTCGTGTGCATTGAGCGGTTCGGCCGCCGGTGCAACCACGCGGTGGAGGGTGGAACGCAGCACGTCGTTGCTCCACCGCGCAAGGAGGTCTCCGACATTCACCACGATCGTTCCCGGCTAGACGCGGTGTGAGATACTCCAGACAAGTCCATAAAACAGACCTACAATGGGCGTTGCAGGGAGGAACGCCCCGGTGTGCGGATTTTGTGCTTCAAGTCCCCCAACCTAAACCGCGTTAGGATCAAAATACAAATGAGTGTCGTGTTCTTACCGAGTCTTGGAACAATAATGTCAATGTACCGTAGTCTACAAGAGGGGTTAGAACAAGGCGCTCTCAATCGGAAGGAACACAACTTGCCACTGTGAGAACCCGCCCTGGCTTGCCCGTCGTTATCCAAGAGGGCCCGTTTGATAGGAGGGTACGACAGAAGACGGAGATTGTGGCACTGCTCTTGAATCTTGTCGTCGAAGAAGGATTGCTCGAGATCAAGCCCAATAGCGATAGATCGCATGACCTCGACATGGAGGTCATGGCACTGCTGGAAGAACCCAAGCATGGTGTGCTTGAATTCAGGCGCGTCGGTCTCTTCGGGCCATTGATTTTTCCATGCTGAATCCCAGTCCCGCCCAATCTCCATGGTCTCCTTAAAATCAGGGGCCTTCTCACGAAGCGCAGCGATTTCAGCGGCGTCAGTAGCCTGGGTGACGCGCTCGCGTCCAATCTTGACGTAGCCTCGATTTGAACGAGGGTCTTCCCAGGCGAGTTTGTCCTTCACATTCGGGGGCATTCGGAAGAATTCCGCGCTCTAGCATCGGTGCAGGGGCTCAGGAAGGCGCGAATAGATGCCATTCTAGATTACCTTCTCAAAGGCGTTCTGGACGGTCGCTGCGAGGGTGGTTAATCACGTATCAAGAAAGCTGGCAAGTACTAGCACGCACGAGCTGGTATTCCATGGCCGCTGAGATAGATGAACCCGCTTTCTTTGAACGCAGACACCACTTCAAGGGCAACTTCCTTTTTCTCCGAGGCAGCAGTTGCGTTCCGGAATTTTGAGAAGTCGATTAGAGGAATCCGGAACGAAGAGGCTTGTGCGTCGGAAGCCGTTGCCAGACCGCGGGTCTTGAGGCCAGGGCGAATGAGGATGGACGCACGAAATGAGAACATCGTCGTTCTCACTGCACTAAGT
>CVRE01178877.1:0-19115 GCA_001179765.1 Crepidotus sp. BD-2015
TTCCCTTTACGCATGGAGTCGAGGTCCTGGTTTGCCCCATCTTCCTCGACTTCAGGGTCAACGTCCAGAATCTGCACCAATGTTATGACACGCCGTTCAACAATGGAAATTATGTGCGCACCTCAACAATGTTGGCGACGAGGTAAGGAAGGACTTTATTCTGCTTGACCTTGTCCCCGTTGTCGCGAATTTTCTCCTTCATTACGCTCTGCTCATGTTGCAGCCGTAAAGTCTCTGAACGCATCACCTAGATACGTGTGACGCTCAGCCTCAACAGCCACGCCATCTTGCAGATATCCCACCTTCATATCGTTCTCAATGAGACGTGTCCTCGTGAGGATCTCGTCGGTGTTGAGTGCCAAGACATCCTCCGGAATGTCTGCCCACGTCTCCTCCGGGGGCTGGTCTGGGGTTGTGTCCATGGGTGCTTCATCTGCCGTTGCAGCTGCGGCAGGTGCACCCTCTGGCTGCTTCTCTGGATTTGCTGGGGGATCGTTTGGGGGTGGAACAGCAGACATAGTGGAAACAGAAAGCGCGACGCGCGTTCGTTCGAGAGACCACTAGGAAACACATCCAAACAACTGATGACTAATGACTCAATCCGTCTCTCTTCCCTGAGCCATTGCCTCGAGTTCCCTGTACGCCCCGCTCTGCAGGCACATAGTCCTGAATATTCCATTCTCCTTGTCCATCAACCGCAATGGAGTGTCGATCTCCGCCACCTTCCCTTGGTCCAGCACAATCAGCCGATCGTAGTCCATGATTGTCCTCAATCTATGCGCAACTGGAAGCCATTCAGCTTGAGAAGACAAAGGCACCCCAACACTCACTGGTAATCAAGAGTGAGCCTGTGAATTCTTCACGGATCGTGGCTTGTATCTTGGCATCGGTCTGTGGCATTATCAGATAACAGATGGAGTTGTTGAAGTGCCTCAGAACGCACCTCGAAATCCACACTACTGGTTGCCTCGTCGAGAATGACCACAGTACTGCGTCTGAGGAGAGCGCGCGCCAACGCTATGAGCTGCCTTTGGCCGAGAGAAAAGTTGTTTCCACCCGTCGAGACCTGGGTGTCCAATGAGATGACAGTTTGGGGGTCAACCTCGGTGCTGGTGGTAGAAAGGGAGTCATCGTAAACGTTGGATGACGGTCGGGTGTCGTAGGGTGTGGCGCTCTGCGATGCGTCAGAGCTGTGGCTGATGAGATGCACTCTATGGAGAGCATTCATGCACACGCTGTCTTCGTATTCGCCTACGGAAGTTGAATTCTCGAATGCCGGCTCCTGAATTCAAGATTGACGCACCGAAAGGGTCCAAATTATCCCGCAAGGTCCCCGAGAAAAGCGTTGCCTCTTGAGGGATGAAGGTCTACAGGACAACAATTACGGTATGCCTCGTCTGCGGACTTGTCTTGCTTACGATACGAGTGCGAAGGTCTAAGTTGTGCGCGTTAGAGAATGCGGGATGCTGAGTTGGTCGTGCTTACCCTGTAACCCAATTTTCGAAATGTCAATGCCATCAATTATTATTCTACCGCTCGAAGGATCCACCTGTCGCAGAGTTAGAATATGAATTCATTCAGCAACTCGAATACTGACGAATCGCATCAGAGTTGTGGCCAAGGTCGACTTCCCGCTGCCTATAATATGATATCGGTAGGGTATAAACGACGGCGCAAAAGGGATAACTTACCAGTTCGACCTACAAGGCCGACACGCTCACCGGCCTTGAGGGAGAAGGAGACACCACGCAAGACGGGGGGCAGCTCCGGGGCATACTTCACAACGACGTCTTCCAGTTCAATCAGGGCATCGCTTCTTGAGCTAGAGGGCCAATACGCCGGAGGTCGGTACGATTCAACGATTGCAGGTGGCTCTTGAGGTATATCTAGATATTCAATAATTCTCTCAACGCAGCTATGGTGTCGTTAGATCTATGTTAGGCTTGATGGGGTGTTCGAACGCATACTTGAGATCAAGCTCCAGTGCTGTCCAGAATCTCAACGTCAGATATACTCCCTGGCTGAATGTAAGAGCGGACTGTGTATCAGAGTCAAAAAAGAAAAAGACGGTAGAACGTGATATGCAGGCCGAACCGTGATCGCGAGACCTGCCAATCCAGCATCATCATCCAGAAATGTGATTGCAAAACAAGCAGTGGCGAAAACGGCCTACGACCAGCTATGTGAGCCGAGGGTAACCTTCACCATATCTCACTTACGGTGCTTCCTGATTCAGAAAAACATATCAGGAAAAATACAAGAAATGCGAAAAGGAGATACCCACCCAGGAAATCGCTAGGCAATCAGCGTAAGTATAGTAGTATGATAGTTGAGCGGTACTGCTCACAAATTCAAAAGCAGCCATCGATTAGTCATCCTACCAGTGAAATGGTGAGATGATGAGATGACGAGATGCAAGTACATACCAGAAGGCATACCACAGCTGGGTAGAAGCGTCTAGTCGTTCGTGAAGCTTATTCATTAAACGTCTCTCCGCGGCGAAAGCTGTAGTCGATTGGCTGAGTCTCAATATAGCGAAATGACGCGCACCTCGAACCGTAACGATTCCCTCGAGCAGGGCCGCGAAATCCGAAAAGATGGGAGATCGGCTGTTGGAGTCCATGCGGCGAAGGTCCCGGCCAGTATTGAGATAACCAAGCGCAAGTGCTCGATAGAAATAACCGATGATTGTGGTGGGGATGACGAAAAGAGGGAAGACCGTTCTGGATCAACAACTGTGAATCACGTTCTAGAGAAGAGAAATCTGGCGTACAACACAGTCAAGACAGATACGACGAACCCTCCTACTGCAATATTGAACGCTGTCACCGACCTGTGCATAGTAAGCGGACGTAAAAAGACACGGGTAAGCGCCAACCATGTAATTTGATTATCTACGATTTCAATATCTCTGCCAAACCTTGAGTTCACAAGTTAGATTAGACTGTCTGGACGATCAGATGAATGAACCTGTTCAGGATTCGGCCTGCTGATATCAATATTGAATCCACTTGATGTCAATAAGAACCGTATACCTTGAGGAGTGGTATCATGAAACCTAGAACGCGTGCATTGAATAAAATGTACGGCCAGCAGGGAAAATTGTACAAACCGGAATGTTGCTCGAACTACGGATTCCAAAAGCCGCCTGTAATCTGTATTTCAGATAGTTTGACCAAGGGCAGTTTGTGTTTTACCTGTAGAGTTTGCGAGACGCATTCAGAGCTCCGGTGTGCTCCATAACCACGGAAAGGAGGTGTACAGCGACGCCGAAGAACCCAATAGCGGCATAGATCCCAGCATAGAACAGGGGTCGCTGCACCGCCGACGGAAACCGGTTGGAGGAAATTCGGTGCGAGGAGCCAATGTCACTCAGGTTACCAAATGACGAGTACATATATACCGCGTCAGCAGTGTCCCCATACGCCTCTCCCCATATCTTGATCCACACCTTCTCTCCCACTCCCTTCAACTGCAAGACCATAACCAGAAAAGCATAGGTACCGCAGATCCAATACCCGGATGCGGCCAAGTATGCTTTATAAATGGACCATTTGACGCTTCCCGTCTCCCTGTGTTCGTCCTCGACGAGCTTCCGTGGTATTTTGAGGTTTTTCCCCGCGTCGTCGCCGAGTCCAGCCTCGATGGTTCGTTCGAGCAGGGCAGGCTCTTCCTCGACCTCAGTGGTCTCAACATCGGCCTCGTGCGTGATGATGTCTTCTAACACCCCTTGGCTTCGAAGGTCATCTGGAGTGCCCTGGCTGTCAATGCGACCGTCTTTCATCCGGACCAAATGGTGCGCTCCTGGAACAGGGATCAACGACGGTCGAGTGTGGGCAGGCAATCACGCACCAGGTAAAACCAGCTGGACATGGTGCGTAACAAGAACCTGGAGATGTTGTCAGTTCACTGGAAAGTAAACATATGACTGGAACGGACCACCGTGCGATTAGCCAACAGCGGTCCACGCAGGAGTCTGTCGTACAGAAACCGCGCAGTGTGGCTGTCCTAAGATGGATGTCCATCCATTACATAAGCCGCATAAGAATGGCGACTCCAAACTCACAACCGAGGAGAGCGGGTCGTCGAGGAGCACCCAGCGAGTCCGAGCATAGCAAGCCCGTGCAAGGGCAACCCTGAACGAATCATGATTATGTTACGTCCCAGAGCGGGGATCGGAAGCAGGCACCTGGCTTTCTGACCGCCGGAGAGAGAAATGCCCTTGGCTCCGATTTCCGTGGCATCGCCGTCCTCGAGTATGTCCAAATCAGGCTTCAGTGCACAACATTCTATCACACTGGCATATCTGGCTTCGTCAAGTGGGCTGCCAAACAGTATGTTGTCCTTGATGGACTCGTTTCGCAGCCAAGGGGATTGCGCCGCATAGCCGACGGTGTGCATATTGCCCCACTCGTCGATATTGGACGCATTTTTCGACAAGATGATTCTGCCGCCGGGAAGTAGGGTCATTTCTCCCAGAAGGGCCATCTAGAGTCTGGGTCAGTCACGGATAAGGATCCCTGAAGGGCACGGACCAGCAAAGCAGTTTTACCACTGCACAGGGGCTGAAAATCAGAAGAATGCAACAGAGTGGCTGGAGCCACTCACCTCGCAGTTGGGCCAGTGACAACTGTCAAAACACCTGGCGGGAACAGGACCGAGATATCCTTGAGCTCGAACCTTCGAGCGTTGAGTGACCTGGCGCTACGAGAATCATCGGAGATGGTAGCATCGTCTGCATCCAGTGCGTCTTCAGCCTCGACTTCCTCAACCTCGTTCCATTTGAATGACGCGTTTTCGAGCCCGAGATGATCCTCTCCAGAAAGTTCTGGACCGATATCAGCTTTCTTGAGAGAAGATATCTGGTCGCTGACTTCCGCCTCTCCCAGATAAACAGCGATGCGATCAAGAGCTATGCGTGCCTGAGTTACGTAAGCTATCTGTTATCTAATCTAACCCAGATCTCGACGAACCTGGATCATGTCCACAAAAGCCAAAGGGGCATCTAAAGGAATAGTCAGTCGCAGTGTATGAGACGGAATCACTGAACGGACGATTCAGGGGAACCCTGCAAGTCGGATTAATCGGATTAAGCTAAAAGCTCGGGGAGAGCGCTCAACACAACTCACCGAATCATCGAGAAAAGTGCCAGCGCCTGTCAACTGTGTATCAGTTCCGGAGGAAATAACAGTCAAACAATCGCACCGTAAAGGCTTTGGCGACCGTCAGCTCGTTTCCCAGCCACACGTACGTGGAAAACGAGATAATAGAAAGCATGATTGGGGTTATAGTCCAGACACTGCGTGAGATGGTCAGAGCGCTTCCCTGCGAGTAGACGCAGTTTACCATTGAAAGAGCCAATTGTTAAGGCGCCCTAGATTCAGAACGATGTGAGTTTTGATGACGGAAATTGACGACTCCTACGTGCCCTTCCACCTCCAAGCCATCTCCTCGCTGCGGGCCTCCATTGCTCTTCCAATCCACATCTCCTCCCACGAGAAAAATTTGACGAATTTAATCTGAGTGCAGTTTTTTTAGCTGGGACCCGAGGAAAGAGAGAGAGGCTAACATACAGCGCCGAGTAGCTCGCTGACTTCCGTCATGCGCTTATCCTTCGCCGTAAGTATCCCCTTGTTGATCCTGGCATTTCGTTGTGCTAGGAAGTTGTTCAGGGGCATCCCGGCGAGTATTGTAATGAAGCCTGTAAAGGCGCTCCAACCCTGTATCGCGGCTCAATCCAATGTGGTCCCCGGGTACGGCCGACGACGCACCAGAAGCTGGTAGAGGAATATGGAACCGATAGTAAACTCCAAGGGTGCTCCATACACAAGGTACATGGAATTGACGATGGTGGCGATACGTTCGGCGTCGCCAGACATGAGGTTAAGGATCTTGCTAAGGTCTGTTGGAGTTGAATCACTGTGGTAATTCCCCGCCTGCGCCGACATACCTGCGCCGGCTGTCGGTTTGATTTTGTCGACCTTCGCCTGCAGTCCTTTTGGAGTTGCTTCAGTCACTGGGGAGGCAGCGGCAGCGTGCTGAGCCTTGGCTTTGTCGATGATCCCACTGAAGTCCTTTCGCTTGAGGGCTTTATCGTAAATGGCGGCCATGAGTTCTGAACGGATACGGGTGGCCGCACGTTGGCCGTACCCTAGCTGCATTCAGTGATTGAGACGAGATACCCAAACAGGCCGCCTACAGAGGTGCTGGGCGTCGAATTGGGCCTGAAAGAACGGCACCCGTTAATACCACGGGATTCAAGTGGTCGCAGAATCGTCACCTTCATGATGGAGCATATAAACATAACTCCGGCATAGATGTAGGCCATACCGCGGTCTCTGTCTGTTCTATCGGGGTGGTCGATCGCGTCGAGGAGACGCCTTACAGAGGGTTAGTGACCGCGACCGGGACAAAATGCAAGACTTACTTCATAAAGAAGGGGCCAGCATATGCGAAGGTGACCGAGCCAAGGGTTCCAAAGAAATCAAGCCTGGTTCCGGTTAGAAACAAAGAGCAACAAAAAAGAGAATGCTAACAAGATATCGAGCGAATTAGCTTCCCAGATGCGTAGCAATAGCGTAGCACACCTGGGAAAACGTGAGTCACGCACGGAAGTGAGAAGAAGAACGACCCACTGGAGACTCTGAAACTTGAGAAAGACGTTTTTCGATTGGATGGTGGGGCTCAGCGTCGGGACGTCCTTTGCCTCAAGGGTGGTGTTTGTGCCCTGTGCGCATGCTTCAGGGCGAGAAAGTTCAAGGAACAACGAAGACGTACCCGCTGAATGAGCGGATAGACCCAGCCAAAGCTAACAGAGTTGAGACCAGGAGAAAAGCATGAGAGGCCAGACGTACGTTATCCAACCAAGCAATGATGTATAGTCCTCGGGCGATATAATGTTCCCCTGGAATTGGCTCAGTTTCGGGTTGGGTGCTATAGTACCGTATTCAATCAGGCTCACAATGTCTGCTTCCCGATTGGAAGGCAAAGCTATGGGCATTCTTATGGTAACATACAGAAGCGTCACGACAAGTAGGTTCGACGAAGAGAGCCCAAAAAGAATCAAAGCATTAGGCAATGGGGTGCCCGAGACCATGTTCTCGAATACATAACCCCCAAGCTGAAGGGAACCAGCGACGAAGTGGAGCGCGTAGATAGCGAAAAGATCGTAGGGGACTGTTGGTATCGGGTGGGTGATTGGGCGAACAGTAGCGTACATCCACGAGAAGGCGACGAGGAAACGCCGGGCAGCGCTCGAAGGGTCAAATGGAGCTATAACGAGATAGAAGGAGGCTACTGCCACCCAAGCAAGACCTTCGACAAGCCCCGCGAAGGCGAATAGAACAGAGCGCCAACGCGGTGCGGGGCTTGACCGGACAGGGCCAGAGGAGGTGCAATCGAAAGCTTCTGCCTCGTCCAGCGTCAGATACGACGTGAATGAGGATTGCACTACTCTGTAAATTGCCCGAACACGCGCTGGTAGCGGGACAGACATGGAGGTGGCCAGAAAAAAGACGACCAGCAGGACCGGCGCAATGGAAACCCAGGAGCTTGCGGAATCCATGGTTGTCGGGTCGAAGAAAGATTATTTGATGGAGGAGGATTGATGCCGTCCCGTCCTTGTGCATGCTTGTGCATGTCGGTAGGTACATAGGATTACACGGCCGGTCCCGCTAAGGAACGCCGGGAATTGACACATGNACATGCGTTGCTTGCTGCCAACTTGCTGCAGCCAAAAAAAAGCACCAAACAATGTATATACAAACAAGCACATCGAGCTTGAGTTACAAAACATGCCGTGCAGGCCCGACGGTACACAATGACTATAATTCGGGGCTCCTTTCTCTCCTCAATCGCTCCTTCCAATCATGAACCGCCGCGGCACTTATACTGCGCCCTAAGGCAGTTGCCAGCGGCACAGGCACGGCATTGCCGATCTGTTTGAAAAACTGGGGGGCATCAGTTGGAAGCTAGAGGCAGCACATCCTCCAAAACACTCACATCGTTCAACCTTGCTGCCGGCGTCTTTTTGGAAGAAAAAAGTACGTAGCTGTCCGGAAATCCCTGAGAGCGGGCAAATTCCCGAAGAGAGAGTGTCCGCTTTTGCTGTGGAATATGATTAGTGAAAGTACGGCTAAGGGGCTGGAACATACTGCCGGGTGTATGAAATGGCTGTTGGCTGCGTACGGTTTGGGGTCCGTCATTGCCGTTCTGAAGTGGTCGGAACCATCGAGGCGACCATAAAAGGCGCCTACTCTGATATTACTGATCTAGACTGAGCAACCGAGAAGCTTTACTTACGTTTCTCCATCTTTAAGCTGGGAGGCAGGATCTCACTTGGAAGGACTTATGGTGATTCAGTTTCAACACAAATACGAAACAGAAAATGGACTGACAGCGATGATTTGACCATGCCCGTATCGGGATCAGTGTAGTCAACTCTACGACGAGGGTGTTATACGCCTTGGTGACGTGATGTTCAACCAACCCATCCTGGCTTCTACGCATTGCTTTTTGGTAGCGCGTCTGAGGCCCTGTGCCGTACGCAACAGGTTCTGAGAATCCGACGGGTGTCGATCTATACACGTGGCACTGTACAATGCCTTCGAGCTTTCGCCTACAGCGTTCTGCTACATCGTGTAGTGTCAGGTTGATCCTTCCATGCGGGTTAACCCTGCAGTCAAGTAAAAAGCGGCCGTGAGAATGATACGGGGTCGACGGATTGGGCTGACCAGTCAAAAGCAGGCTGGAAGGTGCATTAATTATTGTACAGTCAGAGTAAGTGGACGGTTCTCACCAAATCGCCAATGGCATCGTTGACAGTTACAGCTGGGTGAGCGGCATATAGGTGGATTTCCTCTCTTGACCGTGGAGGGGGGCGAATTTGACCACCTTGCACTGGCACCTTGAAACAGTAAGCGGCCTTGGGAAAGGCGTGCGTGGGAGTGGGATGCTCTGGGAGGGTGTGTCCAGATTTTGCAGCGAGGAATATTACGCGTTGCCGGTCTTGTGGGGTACCATATTGTCCCGCTTGAAGGACCTTGAAGCAAACCTGGTACCCTAATGCGAGCAAGGCCTGATAGATAAGTTTAACGGTGCCCATTTCTACCCGTTTCCCGTCGTCGCCAGTGAGGGTGTGGTACAAAAGTCCGGTCACCTGCAACAGCATTAGCGTGGCTTCTGAAATGGAGATTTTGCAGTCACATTCTCGATCAGAATGTACGTGGGATGTAGGACTTCGGCGTACGACAGGAATGTGTATGGAAGAGTCGACCTGACGTCATCTTCCTTCTGCAAAAGCTGTTGATCGCGGGATTGGAAAAACGTTAATGGATGTGCTGACCTTACAATGGTTTGCCCCGCTGAAAGACTGGCAAGGGCAACCTAAAATTTGGATAAGGAGGTAATGTGATCAATAGCGAGGGGACTTACCACATTCCGCTTGGTCTACTTGCTTTGAACGAGGTATCGCCTCGTCAGGTATGATTGAGCCGCCAGACGTTCTCAGCGCAGCCGGCGCTTTGCCTTCTTCCCTTTCAACGATGTATCGCAGGACGTCGTTGGCATCTGTTTCCAAAACGTGCGTTTCCGGATGATTTGTGCTGTCAAAGTATGGGTGAAATTGAGCTTGATGATAGTCGAGCTCTTACGCAAAAGTTCGAGCAGCAGAGGGACACTTTTCAATCGCCCATTTGTTATGTATACCTGCCCGCCGCATTCCTTCTGCCAGTCCACCGATACCTGTGCAGAATAAGCATTGGACAACCAAGTGTGCATGAGAAATACCTGAGAATACACCCAATGAACGGATGGGTTCGTCGCGTCCATGGTATCGTTCCAATTCCTCCATTTCTTGCTGGTACTTGTCCATGCAAGGGTGACAAATCTCGAGATCATCTTCGTCCAGGGTAACAAGATTGCCACTCGCCGTTAGTTTCTCGTTGACATAGAACCGATCGAGATGGGAGTCCTCCTTAATCCAAGCCTCGATTGACTTGACGTCTCCGCTTCGAATAAATGTGACGAAGCAAATGCCGTCAATATCTTGCGCATGGACCTTGTTTTTATGGCGGCTTCGATAAAGTCGCCGCTATTGCAGGACATGTGAAAAAAGGAGTCACAATGCAGATGTTGCACTTACATTATCATTGAAGCCTGCCGACTCCTTGGGGTACCGTTCGAAGTATCGGACGCTACAAATGACAGCGTCACCCTGCAGTTCGATATCTTCGATTTGGGCAACGGGCAGAGGGCTCGCTGACGCGGTGACTGGTCTGATATACACGAAATCGTTCGAATGGTAGTCGGTGCCAAATTTGGTGAAGCCGTTGCGAATGAGTCGCAGTTCACGATGTGATGCTTTCTCTGCATCAAAGCCGCAATTTGTGCACGGCGTATGCTGGCGTCGCGCACGTTCCTCCTCCTCTTCGCTCGGAAGATCACTAGATTTGCATTCGATCTCGTCCCACACCCACCTACGTACATGGGTCATTGTGTGCAATGAGCTGGCGATAAAAAGAGAACATACTTGTAGAAGTAAGTGGTGGCATTCTTGTCCTTTCGGTCGAGAGGCGCTATCTCGCCAGGCCCGAGTTTACGGACGTTGCACTTGCGAAGGATGCTGTTCACATCGACGTCGTCACATTGCTCCAAAAGGAACAATTCCTGGCTGTGGCTCACTTGCTGCAGTATCGTTTCGCTCCCTGTGCGTTCACATCAGCGATTACACAAGGGGCATACCACAAGGATTTACCGTGACAGAGCCAGGTGCCATGTAGTTTCTTAGTGAGATCGCCGTGCTTGTCCTCCGCTTCAAAGAAATACTCAATCCTGATGAACCTGTAGACGGCTAGGAGATTTGAGTTCTATTTGAATGAAAAAAGCGGTACCAGACTCGGCGTGCATATGAATTGATACAGAACTCCTTGTCCTCGTCCTCGCCTGGGTGCACGGACACTATGTCACCGATCTTTCCAATCTATCGTCAGCTACGTGTTGGAAGTAGAGGTGGTATTTACCTTGTACGTCGCCTGGTCGATCACAACACTATCGAAGTCTTCATGATGGCGGAGAGACTTCCCCCAGCGTACGCGAGCGGGATTTCCCTCGTGCACGATCCCGTCGGTTTGGTCAACGAGAGGTTGCGCTGGCTCGGCCAAGTCGGAACCGATCACACATATCGTGTTCCTCTTCAAGTAAGGCATTATCACACGCCCGACAATCGGTGTTACGACTGTTTCCGCGTCCGGAGCCTTTTGCGGTATCTCCAGATGTTTAGAGAAGTGGCGATTTTGGAGTGTTTTTACCAAGGGCACGCTGTTTATATTGCGAGTGGTGGTGTTCTTCAAGTCGGTAGCACAAACCGACAAAAAGGCTCGGAAGTATTCAATCTGGCGTTGCAATCTTAACAAAGTAACACTGATGATTGATAGAACATACGATTTCGATCGACTGGAGCTGCGACTCGTCGAGCGGGTACGGCAACGAGTCAACAAAGGCGTCATACGTTAGTCTCCGATTCGCCAATGCCGAGGTCAGAATGAGGTGGGTAAATTTGTGCCTGATCCAAAGACCATTGAAAAGGTGTTCATACGTGGGCGAAGGCTTTTCGAGGATGTAAAATGCCCGAGAAGTCTGGATATACATGTTCCTATGAGATTTATTAGCACGGAATTAGAGAAGAGAGGGCGTTGACGCACTCGTTCACCTCCCCATCTGCGTCAATGTGGTGCACGTCGAATTCTAGGATTTTCAGCCCCTGGACGAAGTGGCCGTCTTCGTCGTCCGAGCCCTCACTCCCGTCCTCGACGTAATGAGCCCTCACGATCCCGGAGGCATGAAGGTCAAAGTTCGAAAGGTCACCCAAGAGTTCTATGGCATCTACCGGTCCTAGGTGTTTAGAGATAATGAAGTTGGTGATCCTCCGAACGGGTATTATTGAGTCCAAGGGTATTTCTGTTGGGTCCCAGGGCAAATCATCTAGCTGCAAGTCAAGCTCCTTTTCTTCGAGATACTCCGGCTCCCCAAACGACGACTCGGCGAGGTCAATGACGACCGATTCGTCGACCTCCTGATCTCCCCTTCTCTTTTTTGCGGGAGAACATCCGGTTGTCGAAGATGAAGCGCTCGGAGGAGGGGTCGGATACGCCGGAGCTTTGCGTTTCCGAGGGGTAAGTTGGACGTAAGCGCGATTCAGCATAGTTTGCGCGTGGCATAGACATTATAAGACCATGGCCGCGACGACCAAGCGGCGCCGACGCGTCGTCAAGAGTTTAAGTTGAGTGTGGCTGTGGCTGTGTTGCCGGGTCTCCTCGCGTACTCGCGTCCTGCTGCTAATTCCGTTCTCCCTCTTCCGTTGCTGGCTTTCGGACACCTCTAGTTGGGACATTCGGGACTCTCAGGCCTCCCAGGATGAGGAGAGATGTCCGCATCCTCCTGGTCGGTGACGGTATGTATTTGCACCCGCTCATGCGTCCAAAATCCAACTATTTCTCCACTCCTCCAGAGGGTGTCGGAAAGAGCACCATAGTCACCTCTCTAATCAAGGAGTCCTTCGTTGCTCATGTGAACATTGTTGTATATGCAAGAAACCGCGCTTATTCTATCCGATGAACTCAGGTTCAGCATATTGTCCCAGAAGTGACCATTCCGCCTGAGGTTACCCCGGAGAACGTCACGACTTACATAGTCGACTCGGGAGGTGCGTTACATGATTCCTTTGCGACTTCCATATTTCACTTGCTTCTCCAGCTGGTCCGCAAGACCGAGCGCATCTCGAGAGTGAAATCCGGAAAGCGCATGTCATCTGCGTCGTGTATTCCATCGACAACCCCAACTCGTTCGACCGAATACCGACATTTTGGCTTCCCCATTTCCGACAGCTCGGTGTCAATGTCGTAGTGTTTCACTGTCTGGGGCGGAGCGATACTGACGATGGATCAGGTCCCAGTTATCCTGGTTGGGAATAAAATCGATCTGCGTGGTGGCGAGGTCACCAATGAAGCCCTAGAAGAGGAGATTATACCAATAATGAACGAGTTCAAGGTGAGTAGGTTTCCTCTGGTTTGGACGCGTCAACAACTATTCCACAGGAAGTCGAGACCTGTGTAGAATGCTCGGCAAAAAAACCTTTGAATGTTTCCGAGGTTTTCTACTTTGCGCAAAAGGCTGTCCTACATCCTACTGCGCCCCTATACGACTCGAGGGATCACGCAAGTGTCTATTCCTTTACTTGTCGGCGTTGCTGATATTTCATATGGGCAGGTTCTCAAACCTGCCTGTCTGAGCGCCTTGAGGCGAATATTCAAATTATGCGACGCCAACAAAGACGGAGTTCTAGACCCTGCGGAGCTCAACGAGTTCCAGGTGGGCGTCTTCCAAAAGTTTTGTGCTGTTGAGCTCAAGTGATTTGAAGCGAAAATGCTTTGACGCCCCATTACAGGCGCAAGAGTTGGAAGGCATCCGTCAAATGGTCAAGGAAAACACCGAGGGTGGCGTCCGAGACGGGGGTTTGACTGAGATTGGCTTTCTATATCTACACACGACATTCATCCAACGGGGGCGGCTGGAGACTACATGGACTGTTTTACGAAAATTCGGTTACGCAGAAGACCTCCGTCTTACTGAAGGTTTCTTATTGCCCAAGTGCGTTGCATGTATAGTTTCGAGGATCGGCTCACGCTGTTGGCAGGTTCGATATCGCTCCCGACTGCTCTGTTGAATTGAGCCCACTGGGTTATCAATTCTTTACAGATATCTTCGAAACGTTCGATAAAGTGATTTTTCCCGTTTGCTGTTATCGTAGAACGCGCTGACCCTCCGCCGTCAGGATCAAGACGGGGCCCTCAAAACTGCCGAGCTGGATCAGGTTTTCAGCACTTCACCGGGAAATCCTTGGGCGACGCAGAAGTTCCCGGACACGACTCTTTCGGACGACACGGGAGCAGTTACGCTGCAGGGCTGGCTTGCTCAGTGGAGGTGAGCTGCCCCGATTTTTGCGATCCCACGTATGAGTAGTTTACTGTTGGGCAGTATGACCACCCTCCTGGACCACAAAACAACCTTAGCTTATCTCGCCTATTTGGGATACCCGAATGACCCGCGAACCGGTGCATTACAAATAACGCGCCCTCGTAAGACCGACCGACGAAAAGGCAGAGTAACCCGAAATGTCTTCCTGTGTTACGTCTGCGGAGCAGCTGGGTCAGGGAAGACTTCACTACTGAAGGCGTTCGCCGGCAAGCCAATCAGCTCCGTCTACGAGCCCACCAGCAAGATGATTAGTGTCGTCAATTCCGTTGCAATTGACGGGTCAGAGAAATACCTCGTCGTGAGTTCTGGATTCGGGTCCCATGACATGGTCTCACTCTCTACCGCAGTTGCAAGAATTTGGCTCAAAATACGAAGCCGAGACGCTACGCAACCCTAAAAAGACGGATCTCGCGGATGTCATTGTCTACGTCCATGATTCGAGCGACACCAACTCTTTCTCCTACATCAGCAATCTACGGGTGAGTGGTTGCCCCATGTATGATACACCGTGCCTGACCTTTTTCGTAGCAACAATATAGTCTAGATCACATCCCTACCCTTTTTGTTGCGACGAAATCCGACTTGGATCTTGCCCAGCAGGTAAGCAAGCCGTCACCACCATTTGGAGCTGAACACTCAATCTATAATTGTATCCCCAGAGACACGAAGTTCAACCTGACGTCTACTGCCGACGACTTGGACTGCAAGTACCCGTTGCTGTTAGCGTCAAAACGGGCCAAACTGCGGACGTCTTCCACGCGATTTGCGGCATAGCGATGAATCCGTGCGTGAACAACGCAGCCGCCGCACGACATTCCCCAAATAACCTGACACGTTCATTAGATACACCGCCATCCCTGGGGGTGCTGATCGTGCCATGACTGCTGCCGCGAGACTGCGAATGTATGTGACAGTCACTGCAGTGTTGGGAGGATGTACGGCTGGGTTGATCATGCTCTACCGGACACTGCTTCGGCCTGGAGGCGGTGGGTTGCCTGGATTTAATGTACATAGCTGGCTGGCCTGGATTCTGAGCGGTGGACGGAGGGAGTTGTAATAAAAAGCGATCTACAGTGGACAGGATTTGTTTGCGAAAGTTGCGTCATTCGTTGCCTGATTTGGGTCGGAAACTCGTGCAAGGGTCAAGTCATTTTGAAGCTCTACCACGAGCTGTACGCATTCCTCCCCGTTTCTGACCAACACATACCCAAGCATTCCTTGTCCATCTCGTTGACTTTCTAATACCGCAGCCCGACCGATACCTTTTTTCTGCAAACTCTAAGACATCATGGATGAAGACATGGACTTCGACGGCGCATCTGGCGGAAACGCACCTCAGATCCCCACCAATGGACACCCTCAGATGCCATATAATGGCCAGATGGGTGGGATAGACGGCGGGCGAAAGATGCTGTAAGCAACCATCCAGTTTCTTGTCCAACGGCGACACTGATCCGCCCCTCTGCAGCGACCTCGTATTCATTCAAGACTGCACAGGCAGCCAGGGAAGCTACATCTCCTCCGCGACCAAGAACATCGAGCAGATTTGTGCGCACATCTTTGAGTCCGGCAAGCTGCAAAGCACAGAAGACCTGCGAGTGGGGCTCGTCGCGTTCAGAGACCATCCGCCGCAAGACCACACCTACATCACCAAAAACTTTGGGTTCTCGTCGGACATTGCCAAGGTGCAGAAGGATTTATCAGGTCTGTATGCTTCTGGCGGTGGTGATGGTCCGGAGGCGGTCACGGCGGCCATGTTCGAAGCGTTGAACATGGACTGGCGGGATGAGGCGAGCAAGATGGTGGTGCTCATCGCAGATGCACCTCCACATGGTATTGGCGAATATGGCGATGGTGCGAGTCCGTTACTTGAAATTGGACCAGACCCTCATCTGCGATTTTTAGGATTCGACGATGGCTCGCCCGATAATAACGATCCCTTGCAATTGGCAAGAGTCATGGCGAGCCGTGGTATCACACTCGTAAGTGAAGACCCTTGACGCAGATTCCATCTAAATCGATGTGTGCAGTTTTTCGTGGCATGTGAACCTGCACTAAGCGGGTACTCGGTGAGCGAGCATTCCATAGTCCTGAACAGTGATCCTAATCTTTTTTCAGTACGCTACCGACTTTTATCGAGCGATAACTAATATCACCTCCGGGCTCATGCTCCCTCTCACGACTGCTGATCTGCTCGCACATGCCATCGTAGGCAGCGTTCTCGAGAACCTCGACATGGACCGATTGGTCCGAGAAGTGGGACATGCCGTTGCGCAGAGGATACTTGGCAACAACGAAAGCGTCGACGATGTAGCGCGCGAACTGCATGAAAAGCTACTACTCCGAAATGAAAGCACGAAGAAGGTCGTCATCGAGAGCATATACAAAGATTCAGAGGAATCTCGACATAATGTTCAAGTCTATACTCAGGCAAACTCGCTTGCAGAAGCCCGGCCTGAACTCAAACGGGTACGTCGGTCAACCGCTGCTATTTTCTTCTTTGGCTAGCTTGATATGTCTTCCAGGTAAATGGAACGCGCTTTACCGACAAGTACTTGGAGTCCCGGTCCCAATCTTCACGTAGCACCTATGTGTCTGGGTATTCTTATCCGTTTACGCCAGCTACACCTCCTCGATCTCCCACAAAGGCGCCGGCGTCTTCGCCAAAACTCGCTGGCACCGGCTCGCCTCCACGGAAGGTAGTGACTGATTTCGCCGCGTTTGGGGCACCCGCCAATGCCAGCGTGTTTGGCACGGCCGTTGCGTCGACTCCCTTCTCACTCGCCGGCGGTAAGGCCGCATTTGGTGGCATTCGGAATGGGGGCCGGGGCGGTGTCTTTGACGCTGACGATGATGAAGAGGAAGAGGACGATGGAAGGCAGAAGGTAGAACTGAGGGAAGATTCCATCTCCTTGGACCAAGTTCGTCTTTCCTCCAATGTTCCATCCACTGCTCACACTTGCATCAGGCTCGACGGATCGCTATGCAAAGCGCATGGAGGAGTGCTCGTGCCTAGGCTTGGATGCCGCGTGATGAATCGTGTTTTATGCCCTTCTCTGTTCAGTGTTCTTGCTTTCCTATCTCGCACCAACTAGCCAAACCTGTAATGTAACTTTTTTTTTGCATGTCTACGACATTTTATGACCACTGTGTGCTTGAGTGCTACGTAGATCCTCAATATCTAAACACCTTAATTGTAGTATCTCGATGTAATAGCCACAGGATTATTCAACTGATCGTTTCCGCTTTCGTTTGGGTTCTCCTTCTATGGCTGCACTGGCGGCCTCGCTCTTCCGTTTCTCCTTTCTCTCTTTCTTCCTCGCCTTCTCCACGTCCGCGTCCGGCTCTCTCTCCTCCCCCTCTGGCTTCCGCTTCCGCTTGTGTTTCCCTTCCGTCTTTCCCTGCTCCATGTGAGGAAGGTCAGCGTCGGGCTCTGGCTCCCGTTTCTTCTTCTTGTCTTTCTTTACTATTGGAGCTGAATCCGTCGGCGGCCCCTCCTCCTTCGCCTTCTCCTTCCCCCGCCTTTTCTCGGACTTCCTCTCGGCCTTTTCCAACTCCTTCTTCTCTTTTCTCAATCGCCTCCTCTCTCGTTTATCATCTGGTCCCTCCAAAATCTTCCGTTTCGGCCCCTCTTCGCTGGCGTCGGCGTCTACAGACGGTGGAGTTGGAACGTCCGGAACGACAACGATGACAGGGCCGCCCACGAGCGGAGAGTCGGGTCCGAGCACGGGCCCACGGAAAAAGCGAGAATACAGCCCGCGTTTAGCGGCCTCACGTTTCGCGGTCGCCAGAAGACTGAGGCGCGGTGATGTGCCGTCTCCAACATCCGGGGTAGTCGATCCAGAACTGTCCGCAGGGGCACCCACGGCGGGCCGACGGTTGGACAGGATACCTGTACTAGTACGCTTCAAAGAAACGCTCGCATTGGGCTCCGCGTCCTGGTAGCAAACGAAATCGGCGAATGTGAGGACGACGACAAAAGTAACTCACACTGTCTTCGTCGTCGCTCGAGAGTTTGATCTGTATTGATTTGGAGGCGGCAGAGAAGAGGCTGGAAAGGGCAATGTTAAATAATGGAGCGCTGCAGCGGCAGAGTAGCAGCGCACTGGTCCCAGAACGGGAACGCTTCATCGCGTTCCTTGCCCAAGCCAGCTAGAGTTTTCTTCTGCGGGATGGCAAGAGGCCGACTAATCGCGCCTTGACGGAGACCGGTGCCGCTCCCAGTCCATCCCTGCGCGACGAGGTAAGAGTGTCCATCCAAAGGCATCACCGCAGGAGAGCGAAAAAAAATTAAGTGGCCCCACGTGCCGGTACCGCTTGATCCCGGACCACGACATCGACAACCAAACGACGACCGCAACGACTCCTCCTTTGTCTGCCCACTACCAAACCTACTTCTCCCAGGATGTCCTGGCAAGCCCTTCTTTCGGCTCCAATTATGTGGCCATCCCCATCCCATCAAGTCGTTGACACAATGCCCACGTTTGCTCTCAGAGTACGGAAATCCCCCGAGGACAAGGCCGCGAGTACCGAGATAAATGAAATGCGGACTGGGATCTTTGCGCTTAAATCCAGGGACCGGAGCAGTACACACACGCCACAACCATGACTGAAAGGTTGTAATTGCAAGACTCGCCTGAATGAACGAAGACATGGGGCATGCCGCACCTCTCCAGGACCAGAACTCGTTGGCAATTTGGCGTAAACTACATGTTCTGGTTATGATCTTTGGTTAATCGCACCTGGAGAGTCACTCTCAATGAATCAGACTGGAACCTACTGGAACAGAATCCTCAGATGACTGGTTAATTTGGTCTGTTAATGTCCTTTGTCCGAAACCAATCGCACGCAGAGCTTTGGCCAGCCCCAAGTTGAGACGGGACTGGTAACTGGTTCAGTGACAAATGTCACATGTCCCGTGATATGACAAACCGCGTTCGTCCCTACACGCGACGATTCGGGCTTTCCCGTCTGAATCTTAGCTCTTCTGGTGACCATAGATATTCTCTCGGGTTCTTTAATTGCATTGTTATTTCCACTGTCGCGTCAGGTCGCGTCCCAGCTTGACTGAACCGAATTGTAGG